>CAUYRH010100094.1:0-29765 GCA_963574655.1 Perodicticus potto | reverse complement strand
GTTAAGTACTTCATATGTATTATTTTTTTCTATGTTCCTAACAGCCTCACAAGGAAGGTAAGAATATTATCATTTTCACTTTACAGAGGAGAATGCTGAGGTTCAGAGAGGTTACATTACTGGTCTGAGAGGACTCAAGATGTAAGTGGTGAAGCTGGAATTTAAATGAGGGAATTGAATCTATATCTTTGCAACACAGAAGCCCATATCTTTTTTTTTACTGAAGTATAACTGACATAGAATATAGAATTTTTTATCTGCATCTATTTCTTCCTGAGATGCCTCCACTCCCCACATTTGAGGCTGATCTGAAATGCCACCTTTTCTACAGAACCTTCTCTGATTCCTCCAGCTGCATATGTGGGTTCTCCGCCCACCATTCAAGTTCTCATCATCCTGGGTCTGGGATAAAAAAAAACCTGGGTGGGATTAACAGTAGACTGATGGCCACAGAAGAGGAGTTTAGTGATTCTGATGACGGAGCAACAGAAACACAAAATGGAACCCAAAGAGATTTTTGTAATCTGGGGAGAAAACGAACAGATCGACAGTAGCTATGGGATAATGTCAAGTGGCGACATATATATATATGTATTATATAACTGGAGTCACAGATAAGGAAAAGCGAGGGTGCACATAAAAATACTCAGGAAATAAAGGCTAACGTTTTTCTAGGTTCAATCAAAACGATGTTTGTCCAGATCTACAAAGGTTAGCATACCCTCAAGCATAAGAAACATGAAGAAAAGTATATGAAGGCCTATCTTTATCAAATTTTTTAAAAAGAGTGGTGAAAAGAAAAATAATTAAAGCAGTCAGAGAAAAAAGATACAATGGAACAAAACAGCATCACAGCAGACTTAGTGTTCACAGTGTGAGGGAGAAGGTACAGTAGCGTGCTTCAAGTTCTAACTCAGAATGCCATACCTAGAAAAAATATCTCCACAAATTAAAGGTAAACTGAAGTTTCTTCAGACACAAGTGGAAAGGGCTCACCGGGAACAGACCTAGTCTGTAAGAAGTATTAAGGGTGGGTGGTGCCTGTGGCTCAGTGAGTAGGGTGCTGGCCCCATATACTCAGGGTGGCGAGTTCAAACCCAGCCCTGGCCAAACTGCAACAACAACACAATAAAAAAAAAAAAAAAAAGGAAGTATTAAGGGGAATCCCTTAGGCAGAAGGAAATGAGATCAGATGGAGGTCTGGGTCTACGGAAAGAAGGGAGAGCACCACGAATGGTAACCACACAGGGAACTGCGTGAACTTCCTTCTTATTATTTAAATCCTTTTAAAAGATCACTAAAAATATAATTTCCTATTTAGAGCAAAAATGACAAACAAAATATTGGGGAATTTTATAACACATAGAAGTACAATATTCCCACGACAGCACAAAGACTGAGCAAGAAGAGATGAAATAGATTGTTATAAGTTTCTACATGTGAAGTATAATATTATTTGAGTTAAAGATATGCACCACAGACCTGAAGCTTACCTTAAAAGACAAAATAACAATCGCCACTATGCCAGTAAGGGAGACCAAAGAGATCTCCCTTACTGGCATAGTAAGATAAAACTAATTCAGAAGAGTGAAGAAAAGGAGGAAAGGGGATCAAAAAAATCAAATGAGTAGTAATCCCAAGAGATATTTAAAATAGTAAGATGATAGATTTAAATCCAAAATATCAGTAGTCACTTTAAATGGAAAATTATCTAAACCCCCGAATTCAAAGGCAAAGGTATAAAGCCAAGGTGGTTGACTTTGAACAAGTGGTGAGACTGGGTCAAAAGTCTCTGTTCTTGCAATATTTCTGTAGTTTTGAAATTATTTTAAAAATAAAATTTAAAGATGCAATCTTTATTATTATTATTTTCTTTTTCTTTTTGCACTTATTTGGCTGGGGCCAGGTTTGAACCCACCACCTCTGGTATATGGGGCTGGGGCCCTACTCCTTGAGCCACAGGCACTACTCATTACTACTATTCTCAAGACAGCATCTAGCTCTGTTGCCCTGATAGATTATAGTGACATCATCATAGCTCACAGCAACCTCCAACTCCTGGGCTCAAGCGATTCTCCTGCCTCAGCCTCCCAAGTAGCTGGTGCAGCCACCACACCCTGCCAATTTTTCTAATTTTTGTAGAGATGGGGTCTCTTGCTTTCGGGTTGGTCTCAAACAATCCTCCTGCCTTGACCTCCCAGCATACTAGGATTACAGGTGTGAGCCACTGTGTCCAGCCCTTTGTAATTATTTTTTTTAAAAGCAATAAAAATTTTAAAATCCTTACATTTCTTTTTTTTTAAGGCCTCATAGGACCTTGCTTCTCCATCTCACTGAGCTCTGGCAGGTATGGTGCTGGGCATGGAGACAAGAGACCTGAACCCCAGTTCTACTTACACCACGTATTTCACTTAATCACTCTGAATCTGAGTTTTTCTATCTGAAAATGGCACAGGAAAACCTCCCTCACAGGGTGATTGTGAGAAGGATACAAGGATGCCCAATGCCAACAAGTCGTGTATGCTCAGTGAAAGGCATGCTTCCCGGTAAGAGCCTGCAAACGCAAGCATCTTGACCTTAAGTCCACTGCAAGGTACAGTTGAGAAAGACCTCGTCTCAGGATCCCAGGCCACAGCAAGGTACGATAATGCTAAGAATAACCATTGCTTAGCTCCTGCTCCATCTGCTGCTTGTCCACCCCCAGAGCATCCTTTCTGATGGTTTCTCTGGGAACCACTCAAGTGCAGGCCGCACCAATGTTGTCCTACCCTGCACCTCCCCATGACAGCTCCAACAATGAGGGAGAGTATGCCAAGCCGTAATCAGTAAACACCTGTGTTAGTCCCGTCAGCTTTGTCCTTACTGCCAAGGCTAGGCTGAGACTCCTGTGATTTTGCACGTGGATTTGGGTGATAGACTTACAGTCTCCCAGCCTCCAGTCTTCCTCTACTTTCCTACTTCCTCATCTCCACATCCACTCCTCTTTCCAAGCAAATGGCAAAATGATTGTCCTAAGAAAAATTTTAGTAAAACTTTACGTTTTCAGATCAGTTTTAGGTTCATAGCCTAATCGAGGGTAAGGTACAGAGATGTCCTATATATAGGGTGGACATACAGTTCTTGTGCAACTTAAAATAGTTTAACATAGTAAATTGCAGAGGAACTTTATGGACAGCTTGTATCTCCTGACCCCACACACGTGCTTTCTCCTTTTATTAACATCCCCGCCAGCGTGATACAGTTGATGCACTCAATGAACCCACATTGACACACATTATCACCCAAAGACTGTGGTTCACATGAGGGTTCACTCTTGGTGGTCAGTCTCTGGATTTGGACAGATACATGACATATGTCCACGATTACAGTATCACACTGAGTAGTTTCACTGCCCTAAAAATCCTGTGTGCCCCACCGAGGCATGCCTCTCTCCCCGCCAGTCCTTGGCAACCACTGATAATTTTGCTGGCCATTGCTTTTCCCAGAATGCCATACAGTTGGAATGATATAGCATGTTCCCTTTTCAGATTGGTTTCTTTTACTTTGTAATACATGCATTTAAGTTTCCTCCATTTTTTTTATAGCTTCATAGCTCCTGATAACTCATTTCACCTTAGTGTTAGTATTTCATTGTCTGGATGCATCACTGTTTATTTATCCATTCACCTCTTGAAGGACATCTTGGTTGTTTCCAGGTTTTAAGTTATGAATAAAGCTGCTACAAGAATACTGTGCTACAGAGTATTCCTTATACGAAATGCTTGGCGGTGCCCATAGCTCAGTGGGTAGGATGCCAGCCACATACACCAAGGCTGGCGGGTTTGAACCCCACCTGGGCCAGCTAGAAAAACAATGCTGTGAGCTGTGACGCCACAGCACTCTGCGCAGGGTGACATCTTGAGACTCTATGTCAAAAAATAAAATAAAATAAAATAAAATAAAATAAAATAAAATAAAATAAAATAAAATAAAATAAATACTAAAAAATAAAAAATGCTTGAGACCAGAAGTGTTTTGGATTTTGGATTTTTTCAGTAGACACGTCTCTCTGGGCATCATGCTGGTGCTCACAAAGTTTCAGGTTTGGGAGCATTTTGCTCAATTTGTATAAACATCTGCATGCAGGCTTTTGTGTGGACATATGTTTTCAACTCTTTGGGGAAAGTACCAAGGAGTGTGATAGCTGGATTGCGTGATAATGTATAGCTCATTTGTAAGAAACTGCTGAACTGACCGCTGCGGTGACTCTATCATTTTGCAGACCTGCCAGTAAGGAATGAGCATTCTTGCGGCTCCACATCCTTGTCGGTAAGTGGTGCTGTCAGTGTTCTGGATTTTGGCCATTCTAACAGTCACACAGCTCTCAGCGGCATCTCTGTGTTGTTTTAACTTGCAATGCGCTAATGGCTTATGATGCTGAGCATCTTTTAAAATGCTTATGTGCCATCTGTCTTCTTGGGTGAGGTGTCTGTTAAGGTATTTGACCCATTTTTAATTGGGTTGCTTATTTTTTTTTTTTTTTTGCTGAGTTTTAAGAGTTCTTTGTGTCTTTTGGCTAATAGACATGGCATCAAATATGCCTTTTCTAAATATTTTCTCCACCAAAATGATGTTTTAAACAAAAACAGAATTCTGATCATATCACTTTCTTTCTCACAACTCTTAGTGACTCCCACCACCTTCAGGAGAAAATCTTTTGTCACAAATGAAACTAAACCCAAGTCTTTGATCTCGTCTCCCAGCATTCCTCCCTTTCCTTCACAAAGCCACCCACTTAGCTCTCATCACACCGGGCTAGCTTTTACTACCTACCTCTGAGATGACACTGAGGTACACCTCGTAAGCACCAGGCGCCAGGCTAGGTGTGTTTTCATTATAAACTTTCTTAGCTGTTACGCACAGATGACAGTTCAGTTTTGCCCATCCTTCAACTCAGCTGGATGCCCCCTCCTCCATGAAGACTACCTGGGTTGAAGCTGCACATCACGGCCAAGGCCAGGCAGGAGTCAGACTGAAGTGAATGTGAACTGAATAGAACCTCCTGTGTCCGCAGCCAGATCCCCCACCACCACCCCAGCAGCCCCAGCCCTAGGGGGTCCGGTGCCCAGATCAGGGTTAAGACTGGCCCTGTATGTTAGAGGGAAGTGAAAAAACACCTTGGGAATGGAGGTTATAAAGTTTTCAAGATTGGGGGGCTATATAGCATTGGCCAGGCCCGCAGTCTAGGGGCAATCTGTTGGGTCTCTGTCCAAACCCTCTTCCTCTAGTCTGTGGAGTTTCTCATCCCTCAGCCTGAGTGCCGAGTTCAGAGGTGTGAAGGGAATTCAGAGGGGTGACAGGGCTGGGCGCCAGGGAGGAGGTGGCTTCTCCAGACCTGAGTCGCCAGGCCAGCTCCCTGGACAGTGTATTGGGTAACCCAGGTAAGATGCAGACCTCAGGTTCTGGTTTGTAAATGGGGGTCATGATAGTAGAGCAATAATGGCAGCAGATAATGGGATTGTTGTGACCTTGGAATCAGGCAGATTCAGCAGGGTCCTGGGGGTAGTCAGAGGTTGACACAAAGGCAGGGGAGCAGCAGATGGAATGGAAAATTCTGATGGCTGCAAACACTGTGTTATTTTTGCTGTTGCTGCATGTGTGTGCTCCTGGTAGGGGGTGGTCTTGCTGATATTGTTCCCCCACTTGACACGAGCTATAAAGTCCTTAAAAAGCCTTCTAGGGCTGGATTTGGCAAACTGGAAGGAGCATGGCCACAGCTTCAAGAAACTCCTTTTTCCTTACGAGGCCTCAGCACCCATCTGTGAGGAAGCTGAACCCCCTCCTGCCCTGGCATGGTTTTGCCAGCTGTTTAATAAGTCTCCTCCACTCTTGCCCCCCAAATCCCACACATGGACTCAGCTTTATGAACATGAAGAGGGGTGGATATCAAGACTGAGTGTATCTGGAAGGACACTACCCCCCACTTCTCTCTAAATCTGCCTGGGGTGGTATTCGGCAGAGCCAGATTCAGGACCAGAACAAGTATGGAGGGAACCCCAAAGCGACCCGGCTTGGGCTTCCACAGCTGGAAGGGGCTGATCAAGACAGGGGCAGAGCCATACGGTCTGTGCCTGGGGGTACTGCAACTGTGGTCCACTGGACCAACACGTGTTACACTGGCTTCAAACATAAGGAGAAGGTTCAAAATCCTGGCCCTTAAAGCAGGCAACAGTCATCTGTGGTACAAGCCTGGCGAGTGGTCGCCTGGGCGGGAGGTCCTGCCTATGAGGGCACACAGGCGGGTTTGTGGGATGCTGGAAATGTTTGATTTCTTGATGTGGGCACTCCAGAGAGTGTCGGTTTGAAGAAATCCATCAAGCTGTGATAGCGTACATTACACCTCAATACAAACAGTTTAAAAAAAATGAATGAAAAGAAGAAAAGAAGCATGTGGCTTAGGAACTAACTGTTCAGCAGCCCCCAGGATGTGCTAGAGAGGGCAATGCCTTGCAAACACCCTCGGCTGTAACCATGGGAGGGGAACGCTGGAGGGCCAGCCACTGGTGCGTATTGGCAGAGCAAACACATGGGCCCCTGAGCACACTGTCCCCTCTGTGTACACAGGGTGTTAGGCCAGGCTCCACCGAGCTGCACTTCACAGTAACAAAGACAACAATGCCACCATCTCGTAATCGTCAATAGCATCACCACACTCAAGTCCTTGGTCCAATATTTGAGGAGCGAGAGCAACCACATCTACTTTGCAATATTGACTTAGATTCATCACTTACCAAAAACCCGGAGTGCCCAGCCCGCCTGCTCATCCACTGTGGCCTCCGGACGGTGCGTGGCCTTCAGCATAGTGCGTGGGGTCATGGAAAACCAGCCCCCTTGGTTTCATGTCTCCTGTCACTATTATTTTTCCCATGTACCCAGGCTGTGGTGAGGGATCAGGAATTTCCAGACTGCTGATTAAGAAGATCGCCTAAACTCTGTAATCCAACCTGCAAGATTTAGAGGAAAGCAGTTGGGAAGAAGGGGGCATGGAATTCACATTTTTGAACGAAGTTTTTAGGAGATGCCAATTAGAAAGAATTTATTCATGAAGAAAAGTTTTCTTTCTTTTTCTTGTTCATAAGAAATAGGCTAACCCCTGTAAGCACCAAATTTGTTAGCTTCCAGTTCAAGCTTGTACTTCTCCCTACAATTTCTGAGAGAGACACTTTACCATTGACAAATACAAGAGGCTGTTTTCCAGAAACGCATGTTGCCAAGGGAAATGGCTGCTCCCCCTTCGTTAGCTCCAGGGCCCCAGCACACAGCTATGACCTGTGACCTCCTTGCTGCTGGGCTACCAGCTGGACAAATGAGGGCCTGGACACGCTGCCTTGAGGCACTACCCTCCTCCAGAGCTGACCCCTCTCTGCAGGTGCTATGTCCCGGTCAGGTGGTAAGGTCCTTAGACATCTCTGCTTTGCCTTGTCTCTGCCTCTGGGCCACACATTCAGAGAGGCCTCCTATAACCATTAATTTATCCAATTTCCTGGGCCACACTGGCCCCCGGGGCCCCACTTTGGTGGCCAGTAGCGGAACAAGACTCCCCGCTGCGTCCCTTCCCTTTTAATTACATGGGGACAAGCTTCCTTGGGCTGACTTTGGGAGGCCAGCCCCAGGCCAGCCTGCTGCCCTCCGGGAAACAATGCACACATGTTCTGGAGAATTCCCTCCTTGCTAATCCGGGCTGGGAAGAAAAGGGCTTTTCTTCTTCTTGTCAAAGGGGCTCTTCGATGCTAAGATACCATTTTGTGTCTCAAGTCATGTCACGGGACTTCTGCCTCGGCCTCGCTGCCTGCTCTTTAGAAATGAAAGACACAGTCCTTGATTCACCTCAGGACAAGTGCCCCCACCGTGCCCTCTTCTGAAAATAAAAGGGGGCTGGGGGGGCCAAGGGAAATGGGAAAAGACCCCCACTCCTACCCCCACTGTTTCTTTCTCATCCTGGCAACCTCGGCTTTCTGAACTATTTGCCCAAAGGATGAGCAGGGAGGGCTGCTCCTCACCTGCTGATCTGAGGGTCATGAATATTCTTATAATCCCCGGGAGAGAAGGGCCCTTTCATTAGAGAAGCAGAGTGGGTCCCAGGGGCCTCCAGCTTTCCCACCTACTCCTGCCCACCGCCTTGTCTCTTCTCTGCCTTCCAGCTCCACAGCCTCTGGGTCCCTGCTGGCTTTTCAGCTCTTGCCATGGGCTGCATGGAGAACCAGGTTTTCATAAGGCTTCGCTATGCTGCTTTCCATTGCTAAGACATGTCCCTATTTTATAGACAAATTAAAGGAAATAACAAAGAAGTTATAGACGTGCAACCTGCTGCTTAGAAAGGAGTTGGCTTCAGTACATTACTGTACCATTGGCGGCGACATATGTTTAAGTCTGCTCTTTGCGTGACAAAAGAATTTGAGATAGCTTTTGGAAACACCCACAAAAATGCAGATGAAGAAATCAAAGTTAACTGTGGGGGGAAAAGGTAACAAACAGAAATCAAGTCAGAGAAAAATTTAATATCATACACATACAAATAGAAGTTCCCTAGGGGAGCAAGGAGAGGCTGAGAATTTAGTTTTGGAGTTCCTGGTGGCCAAAGAAAAGAAAAATAGTCATTGGAGGAGAGTCCTGAGACAGCTCTATCTACAACAGTAGGTCTTCAAACAAAAACACCTTAGGCTGCATTAAAAATGTCATCCTTACTATGCTTACAGTAACGACAACAGTTTCATTAAGCTGGGCTAAAATGGTTTGAAACCAGCTTCTCTGCATAGTCTCAAAAAAAAAAAGAGAATTCCGAGTCTGTAAGTACAACAGCCCGCTGAGTCAATGTCACACAGGAAGGCTCTTAGGGGCCTGTAGTTGCCTTTGGACAAACACATGGATGCCAGGGACCTGGGTTGAGCTGGACTGTTCACTCCTCAGAAGCCAAGGTCCACAGCACTTGGTGCAAACCCAGCAGCTGGAGCAATGGTGAACTCACAGACAGGAGCTGGGCCTGGGCAGTTCACAGCCCCAACCTCAGCCAGACTGGGAAGCAGGGCTCTTAAAACGTTGAGGTAACCCTTTGCTTAGCAGAGAGTAGAGGAAACACTTCTGGAGAACAAGCTGATTCATGTGTCAGTGGCTGGAGAGGGGCAAGATGGCATCAGTACTTCTGAAGCCACTCTTGTTTTTGGCTTGGAAGCAACTATTGATGAATCTTAATGAAACCAACACAGTACCATCATAATATCCAATAGTTTTGAACACTCACCATGTGCTAGACACTTTGAAAGTGCTTTAAATATATTATTTAAATTTAACCTAAAAAACCCTATGAGATAGACCACACACACTTTTTTTAAAAAA
The DNA here is from genome assembly GCA_963574655.1 of Perodicticus potto. NCBI lineage: Eukaryota > Metazoa > Chordata > Mammalia > Primates > Lorisidae > Perodicticus > Perodicticus potto. The sequence goes on along the minus strand of CAUYRH010100094.1, from coordinate 20,393 downwards.
TGAAATGAGGAAACCAAAGCTTGGAGAAGAATTTGTCAGACACTACACAGCTAGGAAGTGGCAGTGCCAGGATTTTAACACAGCTCTGTCTGCTCAAGGTCTTCACCTACACACCATCCCGAGGAGAAAACTGAACTGGAAATCGGGACACCTGAAGCCTTTGGTTCAGAGATCAACGCTCTAACAAGATAGCTTTGCTATGTTCTCCTCTGGGGATTCATTTTTGCCATGTTTTTGAGCAGAGATTGGGTGTCTGAAATCCTTTATGGCCCGGCATTCAAGCTCATCCATTCATTCATGTGGCAATTTACTGTACCAGGCACAGTGTTGTGGGGAAATCAGACGTGGTCTCTGATCTCTCTGAATTTACAATTTAAATGGGAAGATGGACACTGAATAAGTAACCAGAAACGTGTACCAGGAGGGCACAGTTTAGGGTGCTACAGTGGCAGAGCAGTAACACGTGAGTCTGGGTTGGGGGCTGGGTCAGGGAAGAGCCCCCAAAGGACACAGTATTTTAGCTGAGCCCACAGGGGTTAATAGCAGTTAGCTAGGCCAATAGGTCTTCAGGCAGCAAAGAGTTTATTTATTTATTATTTATTAATTTTTGAGACAGAGTCTCACTGTTGCCCCGGGTAGAGTCCCATGGCCTTGTAGTTCCCAGCAACCTCAAACTCCTGGGCTCCAGCAGTCCCCTTACATCAGCCTCCTGAGTAGCTGGGACTGCAGGCCCCCACCACAATGCCCAGCTAGTTTTTCTATTTTTGGTGAGGATGGGGGCTTGCGCTTACTCAGGCTGGTCTCAAATTCCTGCGCTCAGGCAATCCACCCACCTTGGCCTCCCAAAGTGCTGGGATTACAGGTGTGAGCCCGCAGAGTACATTTAAAGGCCCAAAAGTCCATGCAACTGAAGCAAAGGAGATTGGAGAAGGCAGGGACTGATCTCAATGGGCCCTCGAAGCCCTTGTTGGTGACTTTGAATTTTATCCTAAGGACAGTGCCAATCAGTGGAATGGTTTTAAGTAGCAGAATAACAATCATTTATGTACTTTAAAAAACTATGTGTCTATAAAATAGATGGCAGGCTGGAGGGAAGCCAATGAATTGGGACAGGAGCCTCTGCAGGTGGTGGCTGGGCCAGGATGGAGAGGCACCGATGGAACTGAGGTGCTCAGGGGTCTGAAAGGCCTTGGCGGGTGGTCTGCTGTGGATATGAAGGCAGGTGGAAGAGCCGAGGATGACTCCTAGTTTTGAGCTTGAGTAGAAAGGTAAATGCTATTCTCATTTATGAAACAGGGCACAGTGGACTCAGTGCAGGCTGGCGAGGATGATGATTTTAGTTACAAGGTACCTTTGAGAACGCAAAAGGAAATGCTGAACAGGCTTGGGAATCATTGATAACCAAGTTCATGTTGAAACTGTGGGAGTGGATGAAATCTAGGGAGAGAGTATCGATCGGCAGAGGGCCAGGATGGAATGCTAAGAATCACACTTAATGACTGAGGGACAAGTGACAAAGGTTAAAGTTAAAAGAACAGCCTGAGAAGTACGAGAAAAATTGGAGTCATGTGCTATAATGGGAGCCAAGAGACACAAGTACATTGAAGAGGTCCACAAGGCAGAATGCAGGGACCGGGTGAAGTGAGACGTGGCCTGGAGACCGTCCAATAGATGTAATGACATCAACAACCCTGGTGGGTTAGGTCTGGGGAAGTAGAGTGGGTGATACGAACATGCAGCCCACACACCAGGGATCGCTGACATTTGATAGCCTGGCTTCTGGCATTTATATAAAATGCGTCCTGATGTCACGTAATGAAACCAAGAGGTAATTCTCGAGGGGGTGCATAAGTTCTGATATGTTAAACAAAGGCTCTGGTCCTACAGCTAAGCCATGGAGTACAAAGCAGTGATTGTCAAAGTTTTAAGCTGTTAATTATTGGGCACTCCAAGAGATTTTTGTTTATGTAGGTTATGTCTATGTCTATTGGTATTTATTAGAAATTAAAACTGAGAAATACTTTATTGAAAAAGAACAATTATGTTAACATACATAACATTTCTTATGAAAAACAAGTGTAGGAAGAGTAGCACTGTCTTCCTATTCTTGCAGTTCTCTTTAATGCCTGGCTGATAGATGATAATGGGATTCTCATATCTGTTGTGATAGTTGTTTTGGCTGAAGAATATTAAGAAACACTGGCCTCACAGAGTTATGTAATTAGAGAATTTAATAGCCTTTTCAGGTAATTGTGAATCTTCTTTGGTACTGCACCAACACTTGACAAGCGTTGGGTATACATACTGTGGAATGTGAAAGCTTATCAATGAGCTTCTCATATTCTGTGACTGAAAACCAGTGATCTCCCTCCCACTTTGCAGGTAGCTTTACCTGTGCCTGATCTGGTACCAATACGCATTAGCTACCTGAAAAACATGGATGCTCTTGGACTTTCAACCACCGACACACTGCCATTTACAAGATATAAAAAAGTCACATATGTTAACATCACCATCCATCTCGTCAGAAATGCATACACTGAGAGGCTGTCAAACTCAGGGTAGCGGAGTCAAGTTTTTTGAAAGTCTCATTTTTCCTTAAATGTATACATTTTATCATTGGCATCAAATTTAAAAGAGTTGTTTACCTTGAAGTGGCAGGCTCACTCTGCTTAGCTTTGAGAAAATGCCTGCCAGATGACCAACCTGAATTTCCATAATTTAAACAAAGTGGTTGGTGTTCCTTGAAAAAAGTTGTAGTTTAGGTCTCAAATCAAACAATTATATACAAGTGTTTTTTTCCCCCAAAGCACCATGATCCTTTGTATGCAGGTGAATCTCCTAATCTGTCACGTGGACGTTTTAAATTGTGAGTGCATGGTGGTGAAGGTGATGTAATTACTGCCTGTTAGTACAGGTTGGTGCCATTGCCTTGATCCATGCTAAGGCTCCAGCAACATCCATCATTGTGTTTGCACAAGCAGTGAAAGTCAACACAATGAAAAGGGCAAATAAAATATTAGTATTTTAAAGATCACGTTGACCTTGGGGACCACTGAAGGGCTCTTGAGTCTCCCCAGGGGTCCAGAGACCACTTTCCATCAACTGCTTGTGTAGAGGAAGAAGTGACATCTATGAAGGAAGTTGACTCATGGAGAAACTCTACAGATGCCAGATAAAAAAAGGCAATGATTTTCTGCAAGGAAGTGTTTTATGTCTTGAGTATAGCTCTGATAGCAAAGGAATTATAAATGTATCCATGTTGCAATAATTATTTTATTAGCACCAGAATCCAACTATTTAAGGTTAAATGCTTAAAATAAGATAAATTCTATTCATTTCATACATAAGACAGTGACTATCTTATCTACCTTCCTGACATTTTAAAGATTAAATGAGATAATAGCTTTTTAGATGCTGGGATTCCAGGACATTTAAAAAAATCATGTGCTTTATTTCTAGGTAACTCTAGTGTACTCAGAACACAGTAAATTGAAGGATGGTATAAAATAAGAATGAAGAAAGGCTTGTCCAAATCAGAAAAATATAAAGTTAGCTAATGTAACAATCATACTGAATACTCTAAATGCCAAAAAAAGAACAAAGCATGGTACGAGGCCTCTTAGTAATAAGAAGCTGGTCTCTTTGCTGTTTGGCCATGAACAGAAGCATTCATACATCTCACACTGTGTTTCCTCGGGAATAAGTACCATTCAATAGTTTCTTTCTTTCTTTCTTTTTTTGAGACAAAAGTCTCACTTTGTTGCCTTCGGTAGACTGCCGTGGCATCATAGCTCATAGCAAACTCCAACTCTTGGGCTCAAGCGATTCTCTTGCCTCAGCCTCCCAAGTAGCTGGGTCTACAGGTGCCCACCCCAATGCCTGGTTATTTTTAGAGAAAGGATCTTGCTCTTGCTCAGGCTAGTCTCAAAATGGTGAGCTCAGGTAATCCACCCACCTTGGCTTTCAAGAGTGCTAGGATTAGAGACATGAGGCACTGTGTCTGGCATTCAATAGTCTCTTTAAAAAGTACTTTGGTTTTAGGCCTCTTGCCCTTCCCTGTTCCAATGCACATAAACTTGGGCTCATACTCCTCCCAAAAGGGAGGAGCTGCTGGATGTGAGCGCTCTCCTCAGCAGTCAGGGGGACATCAGGTCTGGGGTTTGATGAGGTTACCCATTAGACAGCAAAGATGCTTCTGTTTGTGAACATTCCTGTGGAAGAAGTGACTGTCTTATAGCTCCCAAATGCCTGCATTCTGAACCCACAATCTCTCAAACTTCCTTGACATCTTTTGCCAATAGTGGCTTCCTCCTCTTTCCTCCAATTGGGCAATGCCAGCCATTTATAGCAAGAAACAGTTTACACCATAGCACAGTGGTTAAGTGCACAGACTTGGAACCAGATTTCTAATGTGGGAATCCCAGTTTTGCCACTTAGAGCAAACTTGACACCTTAACCAATGCAAAAGCTCCATTTCTCAGCACTTATCTGGGTTATGTGCTTACGATGATATCCAGACACATAATAAACACCCTGCTAATGTTAGTTGTCATTATTTAGGATTCAAGAGTGAAATAATTTATAATTGCTTTAGAGGCAAATATGAGAATGCTTTTCACTGAAAGATAACGTAACCTGGAAAATGTCTTGACTTGGACCAAGAGGGATTTCCCCTTATCAATTGTAAAGATGCTTTGGAGAGAACATCTTGAGACACCAAGTTTAACCAATGGCAGAAGCTTATGCGCCATCTGGGCTGGAAGAAAACTCTGGGACTGTCCAGCTCAATGTCCTTTCACACTCAGGGCCTGATATGAAGATGGCTCTGATAAGGTCACCATCGGGGGAGCATGACTAGAAGACACAGCTCTCTTTTGTCTCATGGTCCTGTACTCTACTGTTATCCTTCTTGAGACACACACACACACACACACACACACACGATTCGGACTCTGTGTCATTGCTTTTCCCTACTCAGCAGGGGCCTTCTTTCCTTGTATAATTTTCCTGCTTTTTCTGGAAGCAGGAATGGGCTCTTTCTCATGAATTCTAGACACACATACACACACACACACCCTCTATTAAAAAAGCACCATTTACCGAGATGAACTTATTTAAGCAGTTTAACAAATGCAAAATAGTAATTAAGATTGTGGGTTACCTCTTCCTCAGTAAACCTTAAAAATAAAATGTGCCATCAACATTAAGAATTAAAAATGTATAAAATTGGAACAAGTGCCATTCCCCTGCTGAAGCTCACGGTGTGCCTTTCAGAACTTCAAAAACTTTGATGTTTAGAACAAAAGGCTTTTATATAAATATGTATGCCTTATTCAATCAGGGTTTAACTTAGCATCTCGCTTGTTCACTGTGCTGAAAGTGGTGCATGCAGGTATCTCTTCAATAATACACATGCTTTGATGTCAACTGACTCATGACATGAAAAGGAGCTGCCCCTTCAGGACAAGCAGACAGGTAAGGGAAGCCAACTACTAGTATACTTCTTGCTCTTCTCCCGGGCTCTGCAGCTAAACCTACATGGGCTCCTGTAAAGACATTGTCCACTAGCAGCTGCGGGACTTCAGGCAACCTCTCTGAGCCAGAGTTGACCTGTTGGTAAAATGATGAGAATGCCAAGCTTAGAAAGTTCTAAGAATAAGTAAGGCAATGTACTTAAAGGTAATGCAGGCCTGGTAGACAGCGGGCATTTAGTAAATGAGAATTTCCCTCCAGTCCAGCCTCATAATAAATAAAGCGGATTTAAACTAAATCTACATATCTCTAAAAAAGACCAGAAATCATGTTAGTTTCAGAAGGCCTTAGTAATATTATTACTCAAATTGAGTGAAGCTAGAAACTAACAAACAGTTGTAGTTTAAAACGCATGTCTCAAATAGCGACTCATGGGGTGGGCAGAGTGCTAGGTGCAGATGTTTCTGTCTGACTCACACGAATATTTAAGATTTCCAAAATGAGTTTCTAACATAAAAACAGGGAGGTCTAGATCCTGCACTTTTTTCACAAAATGCCTGGTTTTGGAGGCACTGAATTTGTGGTCCTGCATCTCAATCTTTGTGGAACAGAAACAGTGACCAGCGATTCAAGAGACAGACCTCCCAGCTCTAATACTTGTGAAGCAAATTATTTCTTCTCTCTGGGCCTCTTCTTTTTTCCTGCAAACTAAGAGCTATTACTGGGCTAAAACTATAGTTCATTTTTGGGGTGAACAAACTAAACATGAGGGTAAAAAAGTGATGTCATTTCTAGAAACCATACCATACTCTATATAGTTGGCCAGGTACTAAAAGCTTTCAAAATATTTCACAATATATAAACACTGGTCGCATAAAAGGTCATCCAAACTATAGGTGCCTGTGTAAAAGCCACGTTGATTCAGACAAACATTTTTCAAAGAAGCGATGTTTAAATACACAGAAAGGAGCGAGCTTCCCCCCAGTAGGTGCTGAACACGCAGATGTGCTACATATCCATCTGCTCTAGAAAGTTTTCCATTTCCATATTCTCATCTGGGAGTTCTGAGGAGGCTGAGCGTGCCACGCCTCATCCACGGAGGCTTTCTGCTTGGCTGGTTTCAGACAAAGTTACCATTAACTCCCCAACCTGCAAGAAAATGATTTGACACAAAGGATTCCAAAATGTCCTCCTCTCCCCCTACAAGCCTGCAAACAAATGGTACAGGGATGAGGTCAGAAAGGGATCCCCCGCCTACCAGGCCGCTGAATTCATTTACCTACCTCAGAGCCCATTCAGAGCAAGGGGTGGGACAGGGAACAAGAGATGCTTGGAGGCCAAGTGGAGTTTGGGGGTCAGGCGCTACATTACAAGATTTGACAGGCCTTTGCCAGCCTTCAGCTTCTTTGTGTCTGTCACATAATAGAGAAACACAAACTGAGCAGCACACGATCTGTGGTTACACCCTTGGACAGAGAACACTCTTTGCAATGCTAATAGTATTGTAGCATCCTGTCACCCGGTAACACAAAAAAGGATGTTGATTTTCACATGAACCAGAACAGGCCCATTGTACACAAGTTTGTGACCAACTCGTAGTATCTGCACATCAAAAGCCCAGCCAATCATAGAGTACACAGCTGGTGGACAGCTCCAAGGGTGCAGCCCGACAGGGAGGACGGCCAGGTCCAAACGCCTCACTACACCAAGGTAACAAAACACCGTGCCTCTGACGTCAATGAAATCACGCTCACATAATCGTGATTCAGCTATGGCCACAGCACTTAGTGCCATTAGCAAGAATGTAAATGTCTCATATTTAGAAAGAGAAATCTGAATGTATGAAAGTGGGAGGGGCTTTGTGCTTGTGCTGAGAGCCTCTGAAATGGGAGAGGCAGCAAATGGCAGAGATGCCCAGTTAAGCCTTCACACTACCAATGTTCTGATGTGTGAAAAGATAAACTCATAGGAGTTTTGGCAAAAAAAGGTCTGATTTCCATCTTAGTAATCTTGGGAAACCAAGATGAAACTGTAAATAGCTTTCCTTTCAAAGTGTTACTTTTATTAGAAACCAAAGGCAGCCAAAAGTATTAATCTGAGAGAACTTTAAAATATTCAAAAAGTTTTAAAATTGGGAGTAAAAGTAATTCTGTATCTTAATAGGCAGGCTAACTCAAAAAGATTTATAGAATCTGCCTAAGTAAAGATGGGAAAATTAACACGATTAACATGTTAAGCAGAAACTTCACACTCAGTTTTTACTTCTAGGACCTCCTGAATCTCAGCACCATCTCGTCTACTGGGGCCCCAGAGGGAACCTCACGTCTCTGCAGCGCAGCCACAGCTTCACAGTTAGGGAAGACCATCCTGGGCCATTTCTCTTATGAAATAAGTTAGCTCAACTTTGTACTTCCCAGATACATCATGTGCACTACTATGTTCCCAATATCACAAATATGGTCCTGTTCCAGCCAGTATTTGTTAGGGAGTTATTTTGGCTTGTAATCAGACTTGTTTTCAAATTCTTATTTTGCTACTCAACTAGAATGATCTTGACAAGATATTTAAAATTTCTCTGAGCTCATCTACAAAATGGAAAAATACAATCCATGATAATGGATGCAAAACATAAGACATATTGGCTTCTTTGCTCTGGATTCAAGTTCTCTGAACTTCAAAATTTAAAAGCAAAACCAAAAAAGTTCCATGGGACCAATCCTTGGCAAGATGGGATACTGCATTAAAATGGCTTCAAGAGTTTTTCCAGATGAATCCCACAATGCTAATGGCCAGCTACACTTCATGGCCAGCTGCCTAGTGTGTGTGGCCATTCTAGAATGACTGTTCATTGTAGGCATCGCTCTGCCCCCTCCTCCTGACATGCGTCAGGTAATGCTGCTCAGGGCAGCACAGAGGCATGCACACTTCTGTCCCGGGTGCGTGCTGTGTTCTTGAGCCATCAGTAAGGTGACTCCTGGTTTCTACTACATGTTTTAACAAATTAAACACATAAAAATTATCTCCAGGGTGGCCATAAACTGTGTGCAGTTTATGGCCATCCTGTATATCTGGCATGCAAGGGGACTGGCTGTGCCACCTGGAGCGTCACAGCAAATGTGACAACTTTTGACTGAAGCCCTCCAGACAAACACATTTCTTAAGAAACAGTAAACAGTAAGCACTGCATTTGTTGATTCAGTACTATTTGTGTTAAGGTAACTAAGGGAGCAGAAAAATAATTAAATTCATTCCTTCAGTTGAGAGGTAAATTGATTTCAGCATTCCCCGGCAGCTGAAGCAAAGAAACTGGTAAGGTCTTGCGTTCTCACTGTCAGAAGGAAAGCAGTATGTATATTTGGGAGGGGAATTTTTCCTTACTTTAAAAAATATTAATAGAGACATGGCATAGGCTAGGTTTCTGCAAAAGGTATGTGTATTTTAATTAGATGCATTGTACAATATTTACTGTAAAAAGCCAATAGCATAACACATATATTACTAAAGTAGTAGGTAAGTACTAGTCCAGGCAGTGAGGTTTTCTCATGGTTTGTCCTAATTCTCAGAAATACCTTAGCAAAGCAAAAAGATGGAGTTAACCTGGTCCTTATATACTCTCACAAGTATCAGTGGTCTCAAGAGCATCTGGGAAGCATTAGAGCAAGTAAACCAGGACCATATTCTCTGCTTTAGCAGGGCAAAAGAATGCAGCAGAGTGAATATTCTGCTTTGAATATTATGGAGTAAAACTTCGATATTTTAATACAGACCATGACATAGCTCTATGGGAGGCTGCTGGCAATACTGCTGATGGTGACTTGGTCTTCAGTGGTGCCTTGGGCCTAGTTTTTTAAAAAGATTTTTGAATCTTCTCAACCTGAGCAGGAACCATTTTATACCTGGATTAATGAACTAAAAGTAGGAGTCACATCCTTGTCAGTGGCTCGATCTCAGATGAATGTTAACACTGGTCTTAGAAAATGTGAATATAACTAATGAGAACTTTTCATAGTGAAACTATGTACACACTCAATTTTCCAGCTGTAAACTCAACTCTTATTTAAGGCTATAGATGTAATGCATTATGGTGTGGGCTTTTCTTACCCTCAGTTTTGTAAATCATCTTCAGGGTAATGGCTATCCACATTTAAATGTTCCTAACACTGTTTTACTTTTAAACCTTAACAATTTTTGTAGCACTTGTCTTAACCTCTGGGTTTTCTACATTTGTCAACTTAGTCTCGTACATGCAGAACACATGACCATCTTAATTATCACAAATTGGGTACGTGATTATTTTAAAACACATTTGTCTAATATTAAATAATATATCTGTCTGTACTATCTTTATCTATAAGCAAGTGGTAGCTACTTGAATTTGACAAAGATATTAATTCTTAAGCTGGACATGCAAAAAGAAAATATAAATTGTATTAAATCTTCAGTAACTCAATTCCTCAAACTTTTTTGATATATGAAGACTCTGAATTTGAATTATACAAACAATGAATACTTACTTTAGAATATAACTAATTTTGGGGCTTCACATTAGGACTGGCCTGCTAGAACTGATCAGGGAAATAAACGCAAATATAATGGAAACATGTTCTTGCCTATGTACATTCTAAAGGAATTTAAAAAGTTTCTTGTCCTTATGGACCAAAAATATACCATCATCCAGTCACTGTGTAGCATTTACTGAAGCAAACATGACTTTCAGTCTCTTCTCAGTTTTGACTTTAGCCCAGGTTATGAACTCTATCTCACTTTACAGTAACAACCAACAAATACTTAAAGATACTTAGTATCTTTATGAACAAAGTTTTGGTAGAAATAAAAAAAGTAACGAGAGTTAATAATAAGGTGGTAAATGAAATTCAGTGATTAAGTTTTTTCTAGTTCTAAAACTTAGTTATAACTTTTTAGTAAGCTTCACATATCACTCAACATATCTGTATTATTAATGAAAATAATGGCATTGGCAGCAAAGTGCAATTAGAAAATGGTTTTATATATATTTTACCAAAGAAAATATCAAAATTTTTTGACAAGCGTCAAGATATGAAAAAACACTTTAGGTGACCAAGGATCACAACTGTGAAATCCAAAGCATGTGCAATTCGAGCACTCGGATAAGAGACACGTTATAAGCTCAGTAGATCATGAATGTGGTTATACTGTGGGGTCATATAAAACATAGGTACACACATTTCTTCCTCTCTCCCTCATTAGAAAAAATTTAAAAAATGCTCTCCAATAATAGAATTATAATGTGATTTAAATATTTTTTAATTACTCATCTATACAAATGACCTTAGATCAAGCACAGGCAAAATATAAGTAGCAATACTATCTACATGTAATGTGAAGGTTTTTCTTTTTTAATACAAAGTTCATTCACAATGCACAAATGAAAACAAGGTTTAAATATTTATATTAACACACAGCCATGATCATTCAAAAGGTAAGCATATTTGAAAACACATTTCCATACTGCTAAATTGGCTAAAACTATAACATACCAGATCAGAGAATTGAGATAAAAACCATTACTTTGATCCCCTTCATTCCCAAAGCAAAAATATCATATTTTCTTTGTCAGATAAATACAGCAAAAAATAAGTTAACACAAGATCATTAACTAGTTAAAGAATTTATCTTATAAACCTATATTCTCATTCTTATCATTTGTAAAATTCCCAAATTGTGAGGTTAGGAACCACCACTCTCTGCAGTGTTCCCTACTTACTTTTACACTATTCATTTGCATTTGGAGGCTAAATATATTGCAGGAAGAAGTCTGTTGGAATAAAGTCTGGAAAATGTAGATAATACAAAAACAAGACAGTATAACTAAACTACTAGGAAGGCTGATTGCTCCCCTTGGAACGACAGCACAGTTGGTTCAACAGTGAAGCAGCAAGAGCCACTTTCCTACTGTGAACGCCTACATATACTGATTTTTAAAATTGATATCCTGACTAGATTACTTTTGGATATAATCTGTTTGCAACTGCTCAGTCTGACATACAGAGCTTTGTCCACTCTATTCTTTGCAAATTCTGACATGAAAAACAAGTAATTCCTTGCCTAATTATAATTTAAATTTTGTATATAGAATATCTGAAATTTTTAATTTAAATTTGAATAATTTTTAGTTTTTTGACTACAGACACAACACACAGGGCTTATGGTTGAGACTAAATTTTATTTTTCTTCCAATAACACCTGCGTTTAATAAATATTTAGCTTTCAAGAAGAGGAAAACAGCATGTTTAGTATGGTATCAGTTAAAAAGAAAAAAAAAAAACCTGTGAAAGGAGCCACATTGCTGGGGGTCGGGGAATATTATGACTCTTGTATGGGACTTTGAATATCATTAATTTTTATCATCTGTTTATATAAGGTATAATACTGACCTCCTCAAAGAAATGAACATCATCCTACCCTCTTTTTAAAATTTATACAAAGAGGTATGATAACAGTACTTATTAAACCTTAGGAGAAATGTCTAGAAAAACAGCTGAGGACATTTTTTCCATCTATAGTTCACAGGAATAAATAAAAGTCCTATTTATTTTTTTCTTTAGAAACAGATGTGTAGTTATAAAGGTTGTTTTACAACTGCCAAAATGTCCACTAACATTCATGATGTCTGCTATAGTGAGGGAGTTTACCTACCTGCTAGCAATGTTTAGAAGGGCTTAACCCGTGAGGTCATCTCCTAATCTCTGTGCGGGACACTTTGGAGCACTATTCCCTTTCTGTTCATTATTGTCCCTACACCTAAAAGAAATACAAAAGGTTCTTGAACTATTCATCTACCAAATAATGTATACAGTCACTAGATGCTTAAAACGGAATCTACTTTCCTTATCAAATAGTATAAAACAAATATTTACTGAATTCCCAGTTTGTGACATATTTTGTGATATCCCCCAATCTTACACTTACATATTAAGTGTTAGATCTGGAGAGGTCACAATAAAAAATACATTGGTGTAAAAAAGGGAGTGGGGACAGCAAAAGCATTGTTGCCAAAAAAATAATTCCTATGAATTGTATTCTGATGAATATTATGAAATTAAGTGAACTGTAAATTTAAATCTGTCACATATGGATATTTTTATTGATAAAATAAAGGCTTAATGAAAGGCAGCAAATAAGATAGATATTTTAAGTAAAAAAAAAAAAAGCATATTTCCTTGCTTTAACCTTCTTTAGCCAATAAAAAATATTTATGTAAAACCCAGGAAAATGTTGAGGGTATTATTGTAATTGAACCACAATGAATTAAAGTTTAAATGTTTTCTTTATTCAGCTAAAAGAAGGATGGTAAAAATTATTCCAATTGTTGAAATAATTTCTATTTAAAATAACCTTATGAAAGAAAGCCTTTCCCTGATGCCTATATGAAATGTTTGACAATATTTTAAATGAAATCAGTCAACTGATTATCCTTATCTTCCCCATCCCATGTCATAATCCAATGACTCTGTCAACAGGAAAAAAATCCACTGTTAACAGAAAGCCTAACTTAAGTATACAACATCTAAAATGAATTTATTTCAAATAGATACAGATAGCACAGAAATAACCAAATTGAGTAAGTAACCTGCTACTGACTTAGCTTCCAAGGTAAATTTCTAATCTGTTAATACATGGTTGAATTTTCTTTCCCTGAATGTAAATTAACCTATTTCAAGGGTTCTTCTACTAACCAGTTTCTTTTATGTGGTGAACATAAATTGAATTATCATGGTCAAATAGTTCTGGACATAGATGTTACAGATACAGACAACGATTGAATTAGTGGGCTACTATTTTATATACAATTGACAACTTTCAAAAATTACTATAAGTTTTATTTCAAGACACCTAGCATTATATTTCCAGAAAAGAAATTGACACTGAATAACATGATTTAATGAATTAAATTAGTGCCACCACAAGTGAATCAAGCAGACAGCAAGTTTCTTATCTTTAAGGACCGAACCTAATGGCCATGACAATTACATTATCCCAATTTATCATTTCAGTACAACGAAAATAGGATGTTAATGCCATTCCCACTGTTCTTCACTCAAAAGGCAGCTGATGGTTAAAATGCCTGTAACACGGATCAATTATTTTTATACCATGACTTTATTGTATGTTTAGAAAGGTGGAAGAGCAGAAGAGAAAGAGGCAGGACAAAAGACTTTAGTTTTCTTTCTTCAGATGTATGCAGAGGCGATTATATTATGAGTAGGATTCTGTAAAAATAAACCCATTTGATAGATTTAGGACTAGGGAGATAAATGCAAAATTTCCAAATAAACCTTATTACTGCATGATCATAAAAGTATTGAAATTTTAACTGCCTAAGTTTGCTAGTTTAGTTAAAATTATTTAGAATACCACCTACCATAACAAGACTAGCATAATTTTATCAAACATGAATAAAAAAAGACTGAAATTTATTTTTTATAGAAAAAGAATTAAAAACACATATTAAAATTAATTGGTAAAGAAGAATTACTACATGGCTGGGTAGGGTATAAACATCTTCAGCAAATACATAGATGAGAATTACAATTATTTAGGAACTGCACACATGTTATAGCTAGAATGCTTGGTAACCTTTATAAAATGGTCAGAAGGAAGCAAGGCTACCTACCAGTTTGCCAGATTTATCACTTTACATGGATCCACAGGGTAAAAATGATCATCTGTCTAAATCATAGATATTTTGTAACAGTTCACAGAGTCACAAAAGTTGGACGAAACCTTAGAGATGGGACAAGTAGGAAAGAAGAAAATGGGGATGGTTTCTCTATGCTCAGGGCCTCTCTGTGCAAAAATATTACCACAACCTGGCTCTCAGGACTGCCCTGACCTGCTCCTGGCATGGACACTCTGGCAGGAAAAAGGCATGTTCCCAGCAGCAACGGCAACTCTGGATGTCACACTGCTCAGCTTAGCGGAGCAACACCACTATATGAAACAAAGGCTGGCTCTAGCCTTCCTCATTCCATTAATAAACCAGAAATACAGCTTATTATTTTTAATGGGGTTTCTGTGGCTTTCCTGAGTTTTCTCCCAAAGGCCACTTGTGAATAAAACCATAATGCAAATTCTGGTGCTAAAAAGGAGAATCATCCAAATCAAGACAGTACTAAAAATGTCCATCTCTACTAGTAATCATTCATAGTAATTACCATGACTAGGATGACACTACAACACTTATGGTTATAAAATAATACTCTGAAGATACAGAAAACATTTACAAACCCAGACAAAATACCAAAATTAGGTGTTTTTAAAACACCAAAATTAGGCCGGGTGCGGTGGCTCATACCTGTAATCCTAGCACTCTGGGAGGCTGAGCTGCCTGAGCTCATGAGTTTGAGACCAGCCTGAGACACAGTGAGACCTTTTCTCTAAAAATAGCCAGTCACTGTGGTGGGTGCCTGTAGTTTCAGCTACTTGGGAAGCTGAAGCAAGAGAATCACTTAGGCCCAAGAGTTTGGGGCTGCTGTGAGCTGTGATGCCACTGCACTCTACTGAGGGTTACACAGTGAGACTCCGTCTCAAAAAAAAAACTCATCAAAATTATTTTTGGCTTGTATTAAAAATGATTATGTATTTTTATATACAGGGTGGATATAACGTTCAGGTATAATTTAAATGAGTTTGCTGTTTACTAATTACTAAAACAGTAAACTAATTTAAATTGTACCTGAACTTTATGTCCACCCTGTATACTTCTACATGTCTGTTTTAATTTATGAAAGACATAAATGAAACAAAATAACGAAGCTTCAGTCTAAGTTTTCCTAACTCCTTCCTCTCTCCTTCACTGCTGATTTACTGTTCTGAATGATGTACCAACTGAACTAAGTGCGACAAGGGAGGAAATCTTTCACTTTTCTATTCCTTCCAGTTCTAATCCTGCTACAGGGTCCTTATAGGCTAAGGCTATCAGATAGATAAAAGTTATCAAATATATGAAATTAATAATAGCTTAATTATAACATTTCTTTCTCTCAATTTCTTCAATAAAAGCAAATGACTTACTGATTGTAATTCTTCAATGACAATTAACAATTAATTATGCTACTGGGAAAGTCCTCAAACATATATGATAATATTTTATTATGAACATTGCAATAATGTCAGACCATGGAATCAGATAAGTAGGTCAATACACTCAATATTAAATTCCAAGGTTATATAAATTAAATAGGAAAAAGCTTATCTGAATGTTTTTAAACAAAAGAGAATAAAATTAAGAAATGTTAAAACTTTTAGTCAAGCCAAATAAAAAGCTTTTCAAGTTGAGTATTTAACATATACATAATTATTCCTAGATTATGAACAATGAAACACAGAATGACTACAGTTTAATTCTTTACATGTAGAAAATAGCAGTTATGCCTATTACATAATATCTTAAATCTCTGTTCACCTTTATTCTCTTAAAAAGGAGTTCTAGAGGATATTTTTAGTTCAGCCAGAAAGTAATCAAGTTATTGAAAGGAATATTGTACAAAAGAAATTCAGAAGTGATCTTCAAAGATTCATGTCATTAAAATTATTATATCATAAAGAGCAAACAGGATGTAAGCCAAGCAGAATGATAAATTTAAAATATAAATTTTATGTTTAGATAGCACCAACACAGTAATAGACTTTTTACTCACTTAATAACAATTTATTTCTCCTGATGAAGAGCTTCAATGAAAGCATCAAGTTTTTCTTGAATTTCTCTAACTTTCTCTGTTTAGATAAAAGAGACAATAAATTAAAAAAATTATTTTCAAAGGTATCACAAATTATAAGAGACAAGTATTTACTGGTCTGGGATACTTCTTTAACTCTCTGAGGAAAAGGAAAAAGAAATTAGAACCTCACCATACTACCTTAAACCCAAATAAGTCCAAATGGATTATAGTAGTAGTTCTTAGCCATTTTTTGAAAAGGGGGAGAGAGAGAGACCTATGATAAACTTCTTTGAGAATCTAATAGAAAAATTTTTCTATTTTACACAGAAAAATACATATATAGATAAATGCACAATTGTGTACAGAATTTTATGGAATTTCCAGATTCTTTAAAGCCCAACCAAGGGTTCACAGTTAGCAATGCCTGGAACAGAGGAAAATATTAAAGTAAGAAACCATTTTGAAAAATTGAAAGAAAGAGCGGTGCCTGTGGCTCAGCGGGCATAGTGGTGGGCACCTGTAGTCCCAGCTACTTGGGAGGCTGAGGCAAGAGAATCTCTTAAGCCCTGGAGCTGAAGGTTGCTGTGAGCTATGTGACGCCATGGCACTCTACTGAGTGCAATAAAGTGAGACTCTGTCTCTACAAAAAAAAATTAAAAGAAAATATAAGTGAGTATTAAACTAGACTTAGACTGGGAATGGCGTTTTAAGTATCAAGTGAGAGGAGTAGTTACAAAGGAAAAAACCAACCAATATTGCCACGTTGAAACGCACACTTTTATTTACATGTCAAAATGTCATAAAATTAAAAGACAAAAGGAAACTGTGGCAAATAGCTGCAAGGATAATGAAAGAGCATGTATTTTGAAAACACACACAAAAAAGTACTTTTCTGACCTCTCTCTAGCTCAGAACTCAAAAAACTGGTTTCAAGATCGTGAGCTCTGGGAATGAGGAAGGGATTAAAAAAAAAAGTTTTCCAACCATGAATAAGGAAAGAAAAGTTTAAAAACACTAGAGCCGAGGGGTGGAGAAAGGAAGAGCAGGGAGAGGGAAGGAGCGAGGAGGGTGGGGTCTTGGTGTGTGCCACACCTTTTGGGGCCAAAACCCCGATTGTAAGAGGGACTTTACCCAACAAATGCAATCAGGGTAACATGGTTTCTTGTACCCTCAATGAATCCCCAACAATAAAAAATCAAACAAACAAACAAAAAAACACTAATGGTATATTTACATAATTTATTTGATTTTCATGTGTATAAACTTCCAAATAGAATGTGTAATTTCTTGCTGGGTGTGGCAGTGCATGCCTGTAGTCCCAGCTACTTGGGAAGCTGAAGCAAGAGAATTGCTTAAGCCCAAGAGTTTGAGGTTGCTACGAGCTGTGATGCCACAGCATTCTACTGAAGGTGACATAGTGAGACTCTGTCTTTAAAAAAATTGCAAATTTTCACTGAAATGTAAGTTTCCTCCACAAATATGAATTAGCACAGTACATGAGAATACCCTATTAAAAGTGCAAAAGTCGGGGCGGTGCCTGTGGCTCAGTGGGTAGTGGGTTCAAACCCGACCCCGGCCAAACTACAACAACGAAATGGCCGGGTGTTGTGGTGGGCATCTGTGGTCCCAGCTGCTTAGGGGTTGGAGGTTGCTGTGAGCTGTGTGACGCCTCGACACTCTACCGAGGGCGATAAAGTGAGACTCTGTCTCTACAAAAAAAATAAAAAAATAAATAAAAAATAAAAGTACAAAAGTCATGATTGTACCTCCTATTTTATAATATAGGTTATAGTAAGCATGCTAACCTGTTTCTGCCCTTTTAACACAATTTAACATATCAGTGGGAATTATCAATTAAAGTGGGTTGGCTAGCTATTTTAAAGCTAATAATCCACAGGCAAATTGGCAAGCATTCTACATTCTATCCATAGGAAAATCATAGAAGATGCATTTAACAGTCAACATTTGTACCTTTTATATTTAAAAGTAAATAATCTGCGACTGAAGATATAAGTATCCCTTTTCTCCACTGACAAAGCATTAGTGATAAGTATCCAATAACACTTCTTATAGATTCTTAGTAGCATTGCAGGAACTCAACAAAGTCTATGATGGTCACATACAAAGAACATAATGTTTTCATATTCTTTTTCCAGTAATTTAACACTTTCAAATCTTGGTCTTAAATTGACACTAATAAAAAAATCCACAGATTTAAACAGTTCTATTGTTTAAAGCAAACTATAATAGAACTTCTGTAAGTTGACCCCTCCCAAGGGACTGTAACAAGCTGGTCCACATACGGATACTAGTGTACACGTGGTATTGTAGTATTTCTCTAATCTGAAATTAAAAAAAAAGAATCATTCCTTAAGGCTAACATAAGGAATACTATTGTACACGTGGGGCATGTCCAGTCTATGAAAAGCAGTCACCTTAAGGAGGTGGTCAATGTAGGGAAGTGGTCAACTACAGTTTAACCAGCAACTATAATGACAGTTATAACAAAAGCAGTATTAAATAAGATTAGACAAGAGAAATTACAAAAATAATACCAACCCATCTCTTGGAAACTTAAGACTGTATTTTTTTGTAGGCTTTCAATTTAAAAAAAAAAAATTCTTTTAGACAGCAGTAATACCAGTAAACATATTTGCTTTCCCAAAATAAGGACACACTCAGTTTTAAAATTAATTCATCTAGTTGCTTAGAAACAACCTAAGAATGAATTTTTTCAATGAATGTAAGAGTTTCACATAAGCGCAGTTCATCAGCTGAATAATTTAAAAAAAAAAAAGGAGGGTAGAGGAAAAATGTTTTTAAATTGTCTCACAGAATTCTGGAAATATACAGGTCTTAAAAAGTCATCTAACTCAATTAACACAACACACAGAAATCTCCAAAGGGTGTTTACAGCCTCAGACGCCTCTGAAGATTTCATTGACAAAATACTTCTACTTGGGTATGCTGAACCATAAGAGGAGATGAAATCCAATTCTATGTAATACACAATTTGAGTAGAATAGGGCAGCTGTAGGGCTGGCTCTGTCCATCCTTTTGCCCTGTCAATGACCTTTATCCTCAGCTGGACAGGCTATCTGCAGGCATATGGTATAGCAAGCTCACTCACAAGAGTATGAAATGGAACACCAGCATCTTCAGCATCTAAAATAATGCCTGGATGATTATATATGCTCAATAATACTAAATAAATGAGAGATGAATGAAGTTCCCGAAAACATGGCACAGAAAATACAGGCTGTGGGAGGAGCAAGAGAAGAAGGAACTTAGGGCAAACTTTGTAACCTGTTTGTACCCTCACATTAATCTCAAATTAAAAAAAAAAAAGAATCATAACATCAATGGAAAACAAACAAACAAAAACACTTAGCAGGCTTCCTAAACATTATACTCTTGACCAAGAGGTCAGAAGACAGGATCACAAGATCTAGAGCAAGACTAGGGGTGGGGGGAGGGTTCGCATAGACAATGAGGATTAAGGAAAGCTGGTGGGTCACACCTAAACCAGAAAAGCAACAGAGATCAGAGAATAGTCAGGTCTCACCACACAACAAATACCAGTGGAGGAAAAAACGTTCAACTTAATTACTGCATCTCGTTATCAAGGCTGAAATATGCTGAAATATACTACATTCACTTGCAGCTTTAGGAACTACTCTCTGACTTCATGCTTGGCAAGAATGCTACATTACAAATAATAAGCAGCAATATTTCCCATATTTAAGTTCATACATTTTAAATTCTGACACAAGTTTCCAAGACTGGCTTATATACTAACTATGCCATCTGCCTGCAAAGAAAGCCAAGTTATTCATAAAAAATGAAGTTGAATGTTAGCAATTAAAACTTTTTTTTTGATCCTTCTAAATTACAATGTTTTCAAATTCCAAAATATTATTCTAACAATTTCACCATTAGAAATGATTTTTCACAGAAATATGTGTATAGATCAGCATAATTATAAAATCTTAAATTTTCGGCTCGGCGCCTGTGGCTCAAGTGGCTAAGGCGCCAGCCGTGTACACCTGAGCTGGCGGGTTCGAATCCGGCCTGGGCCCGCCAAACAACAATGACGGCTGCAACCAAAAAATGGCCGGGCGTTGTGGCGGGCGCCTGTAGTCCCAGCTACTTGGGAGGCGGAGGCAGGAGACTCGCTTGAGCCCAGGAGTTGGAGGTTGCTGTGAGCTGTGATGC
>CAUYRH010100087.1:0-32643 GCA_963574655.1 Perodicticus potto | reverse complement strand
TACAGGAATCGACTCCTATAACTTTAACAGTAGAAGAAGACAAGATAACAGGAAAGGGGACTTCCCAAGTTGGGGTCAGGGAGGGTGAATTAGAGGGAGGAGTTTTGATCATGACTAGATCTCCAGGAGTGAAAAGTTCCTTTTAGTTACTATGTCCCTCCCCAAACGGGGAGCAGGACTTTCAGGGATGATTAGGGAGGCATGAGAGAACAGCAAGTCTTCCCAATTGCAGCTTAGAGGCTGGGAGAAAAATTTGGTAACCAGCTGTCCAGACACCGAGGGGGTGATTTTTAAACGTGTTTACCACAGTTCTTCTAGCTACCTGTTTTGCTGTGGCTAATGGCTGGGATGTGTGTGGCATGACACATTTGAAGCAAGAGATTCTTTTATTCAAAGCCTGGACAATGATAGGAATTTTCTGGTGTTATGAGAAAAAGGCAGAATTAAAGTTTCTATGAAATATGACCACTTTGGAGATAGAAATGTCTGTCACCTTTCTTTTTCTCCAGAGACAGTGTTAAGTAGTGAGTATGTACGCAGGCTACTGGGCAACCCCTGTAAGCTTGGATTCTGGCTTTGAGACTTACTAGGCATATTTGCTTCTCTCTAACTCAGGTCCTTATCTATAAAACAGGACCAATAATCTACCTTAGAGTTACTGAGCAGCTCCAAGTCATGGCATTATCCAAGATGGCTTGGACCAAGGCTGGGCATGGTGGCCCATGCCTGTAATCCTAGCACACTGGGAGGCCGAGGCAGGTGGATTGCTTGAGCTCAGAAGTTTAAGACCAGCCTGAGCAAGAGCAAGACCCCATCTGTAAAAATAGCTGGGCTTTGTGGCAGGAGCCTATCATCCCAGCTACTTGGGAGGCTGAGGCAAGAGGATCTCTTGAGCCCAAGAGTTTGAGGTTGCTGTGAGCTGTGACACCACAGCACTCTACCAGGGGCAACAAAGTGAGACTCTGTCTCAAAAGCAAACAAACAAACAAAAAAACCCCTAAAAGCCAAAAACCAAAGCCCAACAAAAACCCAGAACAAGATGCTTGGACTAAAGCTTGCCACAGAGTTAGCACTTTGAAAATATCAGCTCTTGTAATTGTCCCTAAAATACCCTGATGGTGGGGCAGCTGGTGTGAGAGAAGACTGGCTCTACAGGATAGCTTTGCTATGGAACCAGCTGCCACGTAAGAGTCAAAATCCAGCTGTGAACATTTAGTCACCCAATGTCACTGCTTTCTTCCACAGTGGATTCCGTTTGAGCAGGAGTGGGGAGGAGTGAGGCGAAGGTAGGGCAGTTGGCAGTCTTTGAAACTGGGATGCTTAGAATGGGGACATCCAGGAGGGAGGGAAGTTTATCCCTGGTACTCAGCATTGCTTGGGACTAATTCTGGAACCATAAAGGAGTTCCTTATTATCTGAGTATTTCTGGTACCAAGTATTATATTTCTTCTGAAAGTGAATCTGCCTAAAATGGAATTCACAGTTTAAACAAAACACATAAGGTTTTGTTTTCTCACCTAAGTCAGCAGTCCAGAGCCCAGGTCCTTAGGTTCCCTTTAGCTTTCTGCTCTACCTTCCCTAGAGCATGACAATTATCTCTTGGTTCAAGAAGGATGTTAGACTCTCCAGCCATCACACTCTTCTTTTAGCCAGCAGGAAGGAAGAAAAGGGTAAAGAAAGGCAAAAGACACATCCTTATTGTTACTGAGGGAAGTTGCTCCAGATACTTCTGCCTGTATCCTGTTAGCTAGGACTTAGTCACATACCCGCATCTTGTTGCAAGAGAGCATGTGGGAAATGTATTTATTTCAGGTAGCCACTATTTAGGGGGTGCTTTCATTTCAAAAGTAGAAGCAGAGAGAGGATATAGTTGCTGCCACTCTTGGGTAGAAGGTGTGGGATGATCATAAGTCGAACCACTGTGAGCTGCCTCCATGCGCCATTATACTGTCATGGAAATTGGGGATGCTGTTAGTGGTTGGGAGGGGAAGGATAGAAAGTCTATAAACTGTGGGAAATTATGGATTTATATTTGATCAGGGGAGCTTAAAAATAGGTTTTCTTGCTTTTGTCCTACTGAAGGACAAAACTCTAGGTTGACAACCACATTATTTCTCACTTTTTGTTTTCATCCTATTTTTTACAAAACCAGTATCTGTAGTTGGAACTGGGGATGAAGCTCCCCATTGTGAAACTGCTTAAATTCTGGATTAGAAGTGGGAGTCCTTAGACAAGCAAGGTAGGCATGTCTTTCTGGCATTCTTTAGAGGAGCTTGGAACCTACATTCGTGCATTTATTTATTTATTATTTATTTATTTACTTATTTATTTCTACAGAGTCTTACTGTGTCACCCTCGGTAGAGTGCCCTGTCATCATAGCTCACAGCAACCTCAAACTCTTGGTCATAAGTATTCCTCTTGCCTCAGCCTACCAGGTAGCTGGGACTACAGGTGTCTGCCACAACATCTGACTATGTTTTTTCCTTTTTAAGGGACGAGTCTTGCTTTGGCTCAGGCTGGTCTGGAACTCATGAGCTTAGGCAATCCATTCGTCTCGGCCTCCCAGAGTGTTAGGATTTTAGGCGTGAGCCACTGGGCCCAGCCCTTCTGTGCTTTTATTATAATTAAGAAAAGCCAACAGGTAGAACTAGACTCTTACCCAAGAAGACTTTGCACTTTGGCAGAGAGAAAAACTTTTTTTTTAAAACTTAACTTAAGTAGAAATAGAGGGGCAGTAAAATATAGAGTATCAGAATTTGTAGTGTGGGGCTGGAGTCAGATAGAGTTGGGCATGAATCTCTGATCTGCCACTGTGTAACCTTGGACAAGTCATCCCGTGTAGTAACTTTGGTCTTCTCATCTGCAAAGTGGGGGTAATAGTACCTACCTCATAGGATTATGGTGAAGAATCATGAGGTAGTGCAAAAAAATATCCACAGTAAGTATCAGTGACTCTAAGTAAGACCATCATTATTACTTGATTAGCTGTAGAAAACTGTCAAAGTGGGACAAAGTTAATTTCGGAACTCATTAATGACTATGCCTCTTTCTTGTACTTAGATGGGTTTTCTTCTTAGCTATGTTTCTTCATAGGTTGTGGGTAATACCAGTGAGAACACAGTTCAGTATCTGGGCCCAGAGAGCCAGGTTTGGTTAGCATTGCCTTTCCTTGTGAGAAAAATCTGAACTTGCCATGGACTCTCTAGAACCCCAGTGCACTAATTTTCTGACTATGAAAAACTAGAACTGATGATTATAATGAGTAAATTGGCTCTTCCCTTTCCAGTGTAGCTTAGAATACATGTTTTTAAAACCTTCCAATTGATATTATTCTTAAAAAACTTCAAAGCATTGCATGAACTCTGTCATTGTTGTTTTCAGTAATATCAACACTATAGAATATAGGTTTGTTTTAGTGTGTATTTAATGCATATATATCAAAATAGTATGCACCTTTTTTTTAACAATCAAAATGAATCTAAGGCTAATTTTATTTTTGGCATGGTTTTCTCTATAAGCTTAGGATAAGACACCGTGCACTCCAAGTTGAACTTTCTCAGTAAAATCATAAAGAGGACCATTTTTTAACAAAAATAACCCAGTGAGGCTGCAAGTTATTAGAGGTAGGTTCTATTGTTTCACTTCCCTTTCTTCCCAGAAGCAGATCTCAAAGGCCTGTGAGCCAAACTCCACTCACCTTTTGGCTTATTCTGAATGTGTCCTGCCGGTTTCTATGTGAATAAAAGGTAGAGGTTTTTTGAGTTCATGTTTGATGATTTGACTTTTTTCTTTTTCCCACCTGAAGTGGGATTTCAGGTTCAATGTCCCAAATGAAATAAGAATCTTTGAGTGGGTTAATGCTGGGTCTTAAAAAAGGAGAGCTGATTTGATGGAGAGGCAACAGCAAATTCATTTTTTTCCTGTAGAGCACTCAAGGGAAACCTAAAGCTTTGTCACTGGGCAACAGAATGCCTTTCTAAGTAAATATGGAAAGTATGATCTTTGAAAATTTGTTGATATGATATTCAAGTTCTTAGAAACTAATTTTTAAAAATATATTATTTTTAAGAACTAGTGATATTCCAGGTACTTCCCAGAACCAGATGCAGTCTGTTTATAGTGTATCTAAGTCAGTGAATAAAAGTACATAAGAGAAGGCAATTGGTCAAAATATAAACTGAAGGTTTAAAAAGAACTTATACACATTCTTGTTATTGGAGTTTCTCTTTGTCCTCTCTCTGTCTCTGCCTATCATTCTATCTCTTCCTATCTATTCTCTCTCTTTTTCATACACGTGTATATATACACATGTACAAACGTGTGTGCACATATGTAAATAAATCAGTATATCATAATTTTGAGAATATGCATTTCCTTTTGATACTTTCTGGCTATAGGTAGTTACATTACTAAGTGTAATTTAAAATCCTTTTGACTCTTTAGTCCTTTTTGGGTGGGTAAGGGGATCTGTTGAAATATTTATCACCCCTGGCTGATGCCTTCAAAGGTTTGGTCCTTTGTCATTTTTGGCACTTGATCTAATATCATGAATTATTTGACTTCATTCATCCAATCTCCCCATTGAAATTGTATGATATTTTATAGATAGGATGTTGGCTGTTTAATAGAGAATATGTCATCTATAGTGTTTATATATGGCATTTGGAGGTGTTAAGGCTGCTTGAAAATCGAGTAGGAAATTCTTCTACTCACCACATCCCATCCATCCTTCTGTTTATCCAACCGTCCCTCCATCCAACATTCCATTTATCCATCTGTCCATCCATGCATGCATCCATCCAATCATCCATCCATCCATCCTTCTATAAGATGTTCACTAATTAAGTTCTTTGTGATAGGAAGTATTTTAGATGTAGGGAACACAATGGTGAATGAGATTGAGAAGCTCTATGGTCATGGAGCTTACTGTGTAGTCTGGGGAGATCAGACACTCCACAGATCATTGCACTAATATGTAATGGCGTTTTTGATAAATGCTTAGAAGGAAAGGAACTGAGTGCTATGAGAATGTACGATGGAAGGCTAACCCCATGGGAGTGCAATCAGTGAAATCTTTGGTTGGAGAATTAAAACGAAAAGCCCAACTTCTCATTTCCATCCTCTGAGGTAGGTGGAGTAAGTCTGAGTGGTCACGGAGCCAGAGCTAAAAATCTGTATTGTAAAACTGCTGACGTAAAGATATGTAAGAGCATACCTTGGTAACATTCCATGGAGAAACCCCGAATCTCTGTGCCATGGCTGCAAGGGAGATGAGTATTTGGTAGAGCTAGACTGCTATCCTGAGGTGGCTTCTCTCTCAGTTTGACACAGAACTTTGTCTCCTCTTAGTTAATAACTCCGCTAATGAGCTGACTTCCTTTTTGTTAAGGGGTTGCAGTTTGAGGTGGCTGTTCTAAAGTAGAAAAATCAGATAATTTCAGAGGTGGAGGAGCAAGCCTGAGTCAATAGATTGAAAATAAATAAAAAGAGAAAAGCATTTCCGTGAGAGGAATTTTGAGCTGAAAGCCAGTTTTCTGGGGACATAGGGTTAGTCTCATTGCCTCCCAAATGCCTTCCTCACCCTGGGTCCATATCTGATTTACTACTATTGTTCGTTCCCATGGCTTAGGTGGTATTTTCTCTTGTTTAGAAGATCATTTTTAAGTAGTTTCACAATGGACAGCATTAAATCACATATGGAGAAAGATCCTTTGTCATGCTCTTTCTATCTTTTTGATTTCATGAAGGGAAAAGTCTCAGTTTGCTGCTAATGTGTCTTTAGCATCTTTCTAACACAAATCTGGGCACTTAGTAAATATCCATTGAGTATTCTTTATTTTTTATTATAAATGAATTATAGGGAATTATGAGAATATAAAGATATGTTAGTTTCTACCTGAAAACCAACTTGCACTTTTACCTAATGTTGAGTCTGGGCCTGTTCCATCTCTGGGCTTGCTCTTGTACTGGCTGGT
Organism: Perodicticus potto; assembly: GCA_963574655.1. Lineage (NCBI taxonomy): Eukaryota > Metazoa > Chordata > Mammalia > Primates > Lorisidae > Perodicticus > Perodicticus potto. Next base: position 26,667 of record CAUYRH010100087.1, on the reverse strand, counting down.
TCCTCCTTGTGAATAGGGATGAGAAGTCCTCCTCAATGTTCCATAAGACTGAAAGGCACAGTCACAGCAGGGTCTGGTAGAGACGGCAGGAGGTAAGCACCCAGGTACTTTAAAAAATTTTTTATAGAGATGGGAGTATTGCAATGTTGCCCAGCCTGGTCTTGAACTGCTGGCCTCAAGGAGTCCTCCCACCTGGGTTTCCCTTACTTTTTAGTTGTCCTTTGTCCTGCTCATTTTCATGTCCTGGGTATCTCATTTCCCCTCAGCCCACATGCAGAAAGGTGCCCTTCTGGAAACTCAAACCCTGACCAGAAGGGTTCTGATCCTTTCCTGTTGAGTTTTGGCATTTCCATCTACTAGATGGAAATTAACTGGTTCAAGATATGCAAAATCACCATGTTCCCCTGGGGAGATTCTAGTATTTCTTTTTTCCTTTCACTTTCCTAATGCTCAGAGATCAGACTTTGGGTTTCTAGAGAGGCAGTATACAATTGGGCTTGAGCATTCAGGCCCCCAAATCAAACAGACCTGATATCAAATGCAGACTCTGTCTCTCCATGGCTTTGTGACATTCGGGCAGGTAAAACATGATCCTGCCTTTATTTACCTATCCATCTATCCATCCACCTGGCCATGCTTCCATCTTTCCATTCACCCTTCCATCTAGCTGTCTATCCATCTATTCATTCATTCAATAACTATTTACTGAGTGCCTGCCATGTACCAGGTGCTGGAACTGGAACTGGAACTACAGCAATGAACAAAACAGAGTCCCTGACTTCATGGAATTTACATTCTAGTAGAAGGAGAACAGCAGTACATAAACAATATAGAACAAAATGTATTATATCATATCAGGTTGCAATATGGGGTTTGAAGAGAAATAACACGCCGTCCTTGCCCTTGAAGATTCCTGTGGTCTTTTTGAAGGAAGAATAGCACATGGCCAATTGGTTCTGGGACATAATGAAAAGTGCTACACCAAGGGTGTAAAAACGCTTTGGCTGACATCCTTGCTCCTCCTGGGAGGGTTGAAGGAGATTCCACAGAGGAGGTGATATTTGTGAACAGTCTTAACAGCAGGAGTAAAAGTTCCCAGATTGACAAGGGGGTGGAGGCCAGCGAAGGCATTTCAGGCAGAGGAGAGCCCTAGTTGAGACATGGAGGAGAGAACGGGGTGCACGCAGGGAACAGGAAGAGGAGAGTGTGAGGGAGGAGCTGGTGGGAGATGAACGTCACACAGAGGAGGGTTTGGCCCTTGCGAAGGCAGTGTAGTGACTAGGAAGTGGTTGTTGTCATTGCTTTAAAGCGGGATGTGTGGGGGTGAGTGAATTGGCCAAATGTTTGAAAAAGAGGAGCATGAGATGCCTTTTGAAATAATAACTCCTATGACTCAAATCTTGAAATTCTAGGCTTGTGGAGTTGGAGGTTGGGCAGGAGACACTGAAATGACCACTTAGAAACATGGGGGCCGGGGGTGGGGGTGCTTTACTTGGGGCTGTAGCTATTTCTTACATCCTAAAGAGACATTTGGCATTTCGTGTCAGTCATATTGTTGATCATTCTATTTTGGGGGTGGTTACTAGGTTATTTTTATGGTTCTAACAATAGGGACATCTCCCTACTGCATCCTTCGGCACAGTGGAGGGCCATAGAAATGATTTTGCTCCGAAAGGAATCCTCCCACTCCCTCTCCCTCTCTACTGCTGTCACTTACCTAGTGGCACGTGTTCCCTGAGCACATGCTGCACACGGTGGTGAGGAGTTTGTGCTTTGGAGACGGAAAGGCCTTGGTTTAATCTTGACTTCTTGTTGGGGGACCTTGAGCAAGTTATTTAACCTCTTTCAGCTTTTGTGTCTTCACAGATAAAAGGAAATAATAGTAGTACCTAGTCTGTGGGATGCATGCATAGTGTTTCATAGTGTTTCCTTAGCACCCTGCCTGACGTACAATCAGGACTTGATAAACGGCAGCTAATTCTGTTCTTTCCTGGGACCGGGCACAGTCCTTGTCCTTACTGAGTTTATAATCTTGTTGGGGAAGCAAGATGAATGCTCCTGAATCAAGGCGACCATGCAAGAATGGATGTGCTTAAGTGCTGTGGTCAATAGCATTAGCTGCAACTTACAGGAGAACTGAGAGAGAGATAGCTGGGGCTGGAGAGGTGATTTGAGCATGAATGAGCACGGTGCTTTCTGAGAAATTCGTTCCTGGCTCACGATGCTTTAATTTGTGGGAAACCTCAGAAAGTTGAATTGAAATCTGTGATCACCCCATCTGCTGCCCTCATTTTGAAAATGTATTGGTAGCATTTCAACTTTAAATAGATTTGTGACCATTTTACCCTTTGAATTTGGGTTCCCTTCATCCTTCGGGTGGAGTGTTTATGTGCTCTTTTGGGTTGAAGAAGCTGGCAAGCAGTGTGGGTGAATGAAGGTGGAGGGTGAAGTCTGTATGACTGTTGACTGTATTATTGTGACAGTGGAGGTGTTGATTTTTATGATGGCCCTATCTGGTGGGGACCATTCCTTTAGAGTTTAGGCCATGGGGCAAATGAGGATTTTGATAGTTATTTGGATTTCTCTTGTGTATAGTTTTTGAATAGTTATCTAGATAAATTTCACATCAAAATTTATGACTAGGGGTATTAGTGATTCTATTTGGGCTAAATAGTGCACTTAGGGAAGCAGGATTGGCATCTAGAATTGAGAGAAATTTCCTTTTATTTCAATTGGATAGTCATCTTTTGATGTTTGGGTTTCTTTTTGAAGATGGTGCATCTTAGAAGGGTACAGGTGAAACTTACTAAATGCAGAATATAAATGTCTTAACACAATAACTAAGAAAATGCCATGAAGGCTGTGTTGACCAGTTTGATGAAAATATTTCAGACTGTATATGAAATCAGCACATTGTACCCCATGATTGATGTACACAGCTATGATTTAATAAAAAAAAGAATTTAGTATTAATATTATTTTTGATTGAAAAATCATAATTACATATACATTTAAGGGGTACAATGTAATAGGTTGACATATTTACACAATGTGGCATGATTAATTAACATATGCATCACCTTGTTTATCATTTTTTTATAGTGAGACGTTTAAAATTGGCTCTCTTAGTTATTCTGAAATATACATTTTTATTGACTGTATTACCCCAAATACATTAGATCTTAAAACCTATTCCTCCTGTCTATCTGAAACTTTGTGTCCTTTGATTAACAACTCTCTATCCTTCCCCGCCCCCCCGCCCACCGCTTCCCCTCGTAACCATGATTCTACTCTCTACTTAGGTGAGTCCAACTATTGCATAGGGAAGTGAGAGCATGCTGTACATATTTGTCTTTGTATGCCTGGCTTATTTTACTTAGGATAAAGTTCTCCAGAGTCATTTGTTACCAGCCTCTTTTAAAGGCTAAATAGTATTACACTGTGTGTATATATCACATGTTATCAATCCATTTTTCCATTGATGGACACCTAGGTTGTTTCCATATATCTTGACTATTGTGGATAATGCTGTAATGAGTATGGGAATGTAAGTATCCCTTTTACATATGTGAATTCCATATATTTCAAAGCTGAAGTGCAGTGGCACAACCATAGTGCATTGCAGCCTCAAACTCCTGGACTGAAGTGATCTTTCTGCCTCAGCTTTCATAGTAGCTGGGGCTATAGCTGCACACCACTGTGCCTGGCTAATTTTTCTATTTTTTGTAGAGATGGGGGGTCTCACTCTTGCTTAGGCTGGTCTCGAACTCCTGGGCTCAAGGGATCCTCCTAGAATGAATTGTCTTTTCACTCTCATTGATTGTTTCCTTGGCTGTGCAGAAGTTTTTTAGTTTGATATTATCTCATTTGTCTGTTTTTGTTTTTTCATCCTATGTTTTCAGGGTCATATTCAAAAGAATCATTGCCTAGACTATTGGTCACAGGATTTTTCCCCCTCTTTTTTTGTCTAGTAGCTTTACAGTTTCAGGTCTTATAGTTAAGTCTTTAATCCATTTTGAGTTGATTTTTGTAGATGGTGTAAGATAAGAGTCTAATTTCATTCTTCTGTGTGTTGATAACCAGTATTACCGGCATTGTTTATTGAAGAGACTATTCTTTCCCCTTGGCACCTTTATCAAAAATCAATTGACCATAAATGTGTGGGTTTATTTCTGGCCTTCCTGTTTCTTCTGCTGGTTGATATATATGTTTTTATATCTGTACCATGCTGTTCTGATTATGATCACTTTATAACTGTGGGCCATGGACTAGTACCAGTCTGTGGCTGCCTGTGAGGAATTGCACAGCAGGAGGTGAATGGAAGGCAAGTGCAGTTTCATTTGTATTTACAGCCACCCTCCATTGCTTGCATCACTGCCTGAGCTCTGCCTCCTGTTAGATCCATGGCAGCATCAGATTCTCAGAGGATCGTGAACTCTGCTGTAAACTGGACATGTGAGGGATACAGGTTGTGTGCTCCTTATGAGAATCTGATGCCTGATGATCTGAGGTGGAGGTGAAATGCACTTGAATCATCCCCAAACCATTCCCTCATCCATGGAAAAGTTATATTCTGTGAAACTGGTCCTTGGTGCCAAAAAAGTTGGGGACTGCTGCTTTATAATATTTTGAAATAAGGGAGTGTGATGTCTCCAGGTTTATTCATTTTCTTAAGATTGTTTTGGCTATTCAGGGTCTTTTGTGGTTTCATGTGAGCTTACAGATTATTTTTACTATTATTGCAAAAAATGATATTTGAATTTTGATTGACATTGCATCTATGGATCATTTTGGGTAGTGTGGGTATTTTCACAATATTAATTCTTCTGATCCAGGAACACAAGCTATCTTTCCACTTATTTGTGTTTTCTTCAATGTCTTTCATCATCATTTTATAGTTTTTAGTATATGGATCTTTTTACCAACTTGGTTAAATTTATATCTAAGTATTTAATTTTGTTTTCGTTATTGTAGATAGTATTGTTTTCCTAATTTCCATTTCAAAAGTTTTTCACGAGTATAAATACTATTGATTTTTTCATGCTTATTTTGTATCCTGATGCACTACTGAAATTGTCAGTTCTAACAGTTATTTGGTAGAACTTCTAGTGTTTTCTATATGTAAGACCATGTATCAGCAAATAGAGGCAATTTTACTTCTTTTCCTATTAAGATGCCTTTTATTTCCTTTTCTTGCCTTATTACTCTGGCTAGGACTTTCAATACTATGTGGAACAGAAGTGATGAGAGTGGGCATCCTCTTCTTGTCCTTGATCTTATCATTGAGAATAATGTTAGCCATGGATTTGTCATAATAGAGCCTTTATTACGTTGAGATACATTCTCTCTACACCTAATCTGTTGAGATTTTTTTTTCATGAAAGAATGTTGAATTTTATCAAATGCTTTTTCTGTATATATTGAGATGATCATATGATTTTTATACTTTATTTTACATTTTATATTTATTGATTTATGTGTGTTGAGCCATCTTTGTTTCCCAGGGATAAATCCATTTGATCATGTGAATGATTTGTTTAATGTGTTCTTAAATTTAGTTAGCTAATTCTTTTTAAGAGATAGGGTCTTGCTCTATCACTCAGACTGGAGGGCAGCAGTGTAGTCATAGCTCACTGCAGCCTCGAACCCCTGGGCTCAAGCAATCCTCCAGTTTCAGCCTCTCAAGTAGCTGGGACTACAGGCAAATGCTGCCATGCCCAGCTAATTTTTCTTATTTTGTGTAGAGATTAGGTCTTGCTATTAGAATTCTTGGTGGTTTGCTAATATTTTGTTGAGAATTTTTGCATCAATGTTCATCAAGGTATTTTTCTTTTCTTGTAGTGTTTTCATCTGGCTTTGGTATTAGGGTAATAATACTAGCCTCATAAAATAAGTTTGGAAGTGTTCCCTCCACTTTGATTTTTGGGAACAGTTTGAGAAGAACTGGCACTTAGATCAAGACACAGAACATTGCCAGCACCCCCAGAAGGCTCTCTAAATCCCTCCCAGTGTACCCAAGAATAATTGTTATCTTAATTTTTATCACCTATGATTTCTTTCACTGTTCCAGAACATCAAGCAAATGGAATCATACAGAATGTACTTTTTTGTGTCTGTAAAACTCCATTTTCACTTATGCCCACTTTTCTGTTATATATGTGTATTACACTTTAATAAAAATTTATTTAAAAAGCACAGAGTTTTATGTTACTGAGGCTGAATCTGAGAAATGTTAGTTGGGACTTTTTTAGTTTTGCATACAGAAGTGAAATCCGTCTGGGAGACAGGCACCTTCTGGAATCAACCACTGAGGAATGGTGCCATTTGCCTTCTTTTGGGGGGACATATGCTTCCTGTTTCAATGTTGCCCATCGGTTGCAAACTGTATAATAAGGAAGCCAGGGCATTCTGACAGTTTTACCACCCAATAATTTAGCTCTGTTAATACCAGGAAAATTTGAGCTCACAAACTATTTTTAGGGCTTACATTAAAAAAAATTCTGTATTAGTTAAAGTATTAGTAAGAATCTGTTAAAGCTGCTGTAACAGATAAGCCTTGAAGTCTCTGTGGCTTGACAGGAAAGGATTTATTTCCCACTCCCATCATTAACCAATGCAGATGATCCTGGCCAGGACGTCTTCCATTCAGTCATGCTGGGCCCCAGGGTCCTCTCCATTGGGCTAGTGGAAAGGGAAAGGGGACATGAGAAAGCGCGCTCATTTCAAACCACTTCATCTTGGAAGGAATGTATGTCACTTCTGCTTACATTCTGTTGGCCAGAACTCAGATGTAGGGCCAGCACACTGCAAGGGATGCTGGGACGTGTCAACCAGCTCTATGTTCAGAAGAAAAAGAAAATGGGTTTTGGTGAACACAGGAAACCCTGCTCCATGCCCAAACCCATGGTTTCTTTTAACTTCCTCTGGGGTGGTGTACCCAGCTTTATCCAGCTTTATCTCTCACTTGACCAAGAAATCTAGATATCTTTATCTTATCACACATTCTAGAGGGAGAGCAAGGTCTATTTATGTTACTCAGAGTAAAATAAAGAAGCACTCTTGTGGTTTTTAGCTCTTAGAACAATCTGGTTCTTGTCAGAATTTCCACTTTTTTCATCAGGCAGAATTCTTGCCTCTTCTGGCTACCAGTGGATGTTGTAAGTAGTTCTGTCTGAGTCAGGGGTAGGATCAGCCAGTCAGTTCTATTCACTTGCTCATTTGTCATCTTTCCTGTAGAAGAATCCTTTGGTGGTTCTAATTCCAGATATTTGACTGGATACCTAAGAAATCAATTGTCATGTAACGAATAATCTCAAAGCTTTAGTGGCTGAAAATAATCACCATTTTATTTAGTTCTAGTTTCTGTGGGTCGTCAATTTGGGCTGGGCTCATCTTGGTGGTCTTTCTGGCCTGAATGGGATTGGCTGTTCATTTCTGGGCTCACTTGTCCACCTGGGGCCTCAGCAGACATGCCTGGGATGACTGGGGCCGTTCTCCAGGTGTTCTCTTGTCTTCCATTGGGCCAGCCTGAGCTTGGTCACATGGTCATGTGCATTCTCTGGGCATGAGCAGAGCCCATGAGACTTTTTTTTTTTTGAGACAGAGTCTTACTATGTTACCCTTGGTAGAGTGCCATGGCGTCACAGCTCACAGCAACCTCAAACTCTTGGACTTAAGCAATTCTCTTGCCTCAGCCTCCCAAGTAGCTGGGACTACAGGTGCCTGCTATAATGCCCAGCTATTGTTTGTTCACTTGTCATTGTTGTTTTAGATGGCCCGGGCTGGGTTCGAAACTGCCAACTTTGGTGTATGTGGCTGGCGCTGTAACCACTGTGCTATGGGCGCCGAGCCTTCCTATGGGACTTTTTGAAGCCTAGGCTCAGAACGGTAGTGTTGCCTTTGCTATATTCTTTTTATTTTTTTGACACAGAGTCTCACTTTGTAACCCTTGGTAGAGTGCCATGGCGTCATAGCTCATAGCAACCTCAAACTCCTGGGTTTAAGTGATTCTCTTGCCTCAGCCTCCCAAGTAGCTGGGGTTACAGGTGCCTGCCATGACACTCGGCTATTTTTAGAGATGAGGTCTCACTTTGGCTCAGGATGGTTTCGAACCTGTGAGCTCAGGCAGTCCACCTGCCTCGACTTCCCAAGTGCTGGATGACAGGCGTGAGCTACTTTGCCTGGCTGCCTTTGCTATATTCTTTAGTGAAAGCAAATCACTATACTGAGTACTATACTTAGAGTACTACCACCATTACTACTGAAAGCTACTACCATTGGTGGCGCCTGTGGCTCAAAGGAGTAGGGTGCTGGCCCCATATGCAGGAGGTGACAGGTTCAAACCCAGTCCCAGCCAAAAAAACTGCAAAAAAAAAAAAAAAAAAAAAAAAGAAAGAAAGAAAAGCTACTACCATTACTACTGAGTACTATACCAGATACCACTACCGTTACTACTTAATACTGCCACCATTACTATGAACAATGCCTCCAAGTACTACCATTACTACCACTTGACACTGCATTAAAAGCGTGAGATTCAGAGAAAAACACAAAGCTCCTGAGGGAGAGATTAGAGCAAAAGACAGATGTGCAAGTGAGTTTGTCTAACATGTGTGGTGACTGTGATCACGGACCTGTGATGGAGTGTGGGTTCAGACCTCCCCTCCTCCCCTGATCACATGTGGCGTCTTGGGCACCTTTCTCTTTCTAATCTTCAGTTTTCTTATCTGTAAAATGAAGGTAATGGCACGGCCTACCTTCCGGGGTGCCAAGTGGATTAAATGAGATGGGGCATGAAAAGAACATGTGGCTGATCATTAAATGTTAATTCTGGACAAAAGCATAAATTCTCAAAAGTGCCCTCGTAAAAGTGACTGAAAGGTCTCATCCTTACTTAGTTCTCCTCTTGCAACTCTGGCCAACATTGTTGGCATAGTTTCTTAAAAGATAAAGATTTGCACACAGGTGGTTTATTGGGGGAGTGGCTCTTGGGAGTAACACCTGTAAAGGATTGAGGGAGGCAGGGGAGGGGAGAAGTTGAGCCGCGGTGCAATAATCGTAATAGAAGCCAAAGCCAATCCATGGCTGGAGCTAGGATGGCTCTTCAGGATCGGGACAGTGAGGACCTGCATCAAGAGGGCCTTGGCTGCGCCTGCTCCTGGGAAGGTAGTGTTACTTTGGGCAGAGGAGCTCCTTTCCTGTAGAAGAAGTCCCAGGGAGGACAGAGCTGTGAGCCGTTGGTTTTTACTCTCAGCAGCTGGCATGAGTGCCTTGGCCTAGTAGGTGGGGGGATACACTATGAGGGTCACCATGTGCTTCTAGGTCTCTTTTAGAGGTTCCTTTCAGACTATACCTCCTTGACCACTGCTAAACCTGTGCATTTTCATCATTAGTACCTTCACAGAACTGAATTAATTTTTGCCCAGATTCATAGACTGCATTTTACCAGAAATGGAATGTCTTTGAAAGAGAGTCCTACGTGACTAGGGATATGGCTTGCCCGAGGTTATCCGGCTACCAAAGAAGAGAGCTGGGATTCATAGGCAGGCAGTGGGACTCCAGACCTTACCGTGACTTCCCTTATGCTGTCCTTCCTGAGTTATAGGAGATTCCACCCTCTATCCTGAGCCTGGACAACATAACTTCTGTGACATGTCACCCTTAATCCTTCTACCAGATTCCAGCTCCACTCTGGGAAGGGTTTTCTTTTTTTAATTTACTTTTTATTTTCTCTATCTGTACTTTAAAATCTGTGGATCATCACTTATCAGAGGGCCATCAATTTAGTAATTTATGAACACCATGAAAAAGTAAAGCAGAAAACAACAGAATGTATCATCCTTAGGAAAGGGAAGTATTGCTTCAGAAGACTTTTATCTCTTATATATATATTTAGGTATACGCAAACTGGGTCAAAGTGTAAAACATGTTTCTCACTGTGGTGGGTACTTTTCAACATAGTTTAGGAATAATTGGGAAAAATACAGAGAAGAGGCACTGGAGGCCCCATGGACAGTTTTATTTACTTTTAGAGATGATATGATATGAAAGTATTGTTTCAAATTCCTTATAATTAGAAGTTCTATTCCTACTCCATTATAATATCCTAAGATTATTTTGATTATCATCTTTGAGCTTTAACATATTACAGATGAAAGTAATCTTTCCAAATAGAATTCTAAGTATGGTATAAGATGTTTTTTAAAAAATGGAATTATTGGTTTTGGTGGAACTGCCTGGCCTGACCTGTCACTTGGGTGAAGCGTCAGGGTGAAGTGTCAGAGTGCTGGCAGGATGCTGCCCCTCTCCTGCAGAGAGAAGGAGCTGCTTATCCTGTGGGATAATGTGGGTTGAGAAAGAAGTATTTTATGAGCAGAATCGGCACAGAGGGAGGGAGGAGGAGGTGTTTAGGGGCTGCACAGAGCCGCCGGAAGATGTGGGAACAGTATGCCAGCCGGAGGTGGGCCGGATCCCCACAGTGGGACTTTGCTGAGGATGGCCTCCAGCTGGGACTTCCAAGGGCTGGAATTCAGGGTGTGTTCATGATCTCTGCTGTCCCTGGTAGGTGGGGGCCCCCGTGACAGCTAGCTCCATTGTGTCCCTCTGGACCTTCTCTGATTTGGGCCCAAAGGCCCTAGGGGGGCGAGATGGGACAAAAAGTCAGGTCCAAGACAAAAAATGAAAATAGGGCTAGGCTTGTTTCTGGTTGAGACAGAGAGAGAGAGAGAAAGTGTGTGTGTGTGTGTGTGTGTGTGTGTGTTTCTGGAGTCCCTAGAAAGGCCTCTATTTTGGGGCAGATGGGCCAAGAGAATTTTTCATTTCTGAACACCTTCAAACAGTATTTCAAGTAATAAGTCAAATGCTGCTGACTTGAACTGACATTTCTTAAGTACTCCCTCTGTGCCTGGCACTATTCTATGAACTTTACGTATATTAATTTATTTAATCCTCACAACAGCCTTATGCATTTGCTACTATTACTGTTCTCTTTTTATGCAGAGAACACAGAGGCACACAGAACTGAGAAAATTTCCCAAAGTTACGAATAGTTGGGATCCAAACACAGTTCAGTTGTATGAAAGGAAGCTAGAGCCCCAGAACTGATGATGATGATGATCATGGTGGTGGTGGTGATGATGAAGGCAGCTGACATTTGAGTGCTTGTGATGAACTGGGCATTTCACAAACTTTATCCCTTTGAATGTTCACCTTCCATTTCACAAACTTTATCCTTTTGAATGCTCACCTTCCACTAAGATCTGCTGTTTGTAGTATCCCCATTCATAGATGAGGAAACAGGCTTAGATATGAAATGAATTGTCCAGAGGACTATGGCGCCTAGATTGAATTCAGGTGCTTGGGGATCAGATTCTGAGATCCCAGCCACTAAGGTGAAGGGCTCATGGGGTGAGGGGTTGGGGGACACCTAGAAGGGAAGTCCCAGAAGCATGAGGCAGCCTGGCACCCAGACAGGCTCTGACAGGGGGATGGTGGCACGGCCCCTCTCTCAGGGCCAGGATGGTGTGTTTGACCCAGCAGGGGATGAAACTGGCCACATTTGACAGGAAGTGAAAATTCTCCAGTGGGAAAAACATTTCCATTAAATTGTTTTTTTTTCCCCCCAGGGTGAGAATTTGCATATCTGTAGATTCTTTTTAGCCACAGCCCTGAATAAGGAATTTAGAAGGTGGCTTCTAGTTTGCAATGGTTACATGACTAGTCAACTGATTTCTTCATGCCTAAGTTGATGAGTTGGGAGAACTATGAAGTTCACTGGGTCATTTGGAAGAGGGTGACATACAGGGCCCCTTCCCTGAAGAGCTACTCTAATTTATTGAGTCACTGAGTTCCCGTGTGTGAGCTTATTGAATGTCCACAGCACCCTCGGAGGTCGGTCTCATTATTAACTCCATGGAGCCACGGAGGTGTAGAGACATTAAGTAACTTGCTCCAGGTCTCAAAGCTAAGGAGGATTTGAAGAGGGTGACCAACCCGGGCAGTCTGATTCTGAAGTTTACAGGTTCCGTGGCTCTGCCAGTAGCCCTGGTCAGCCTTCGGCTGTGGCACAGAGGCGGCGCCCCGAGGTGAGGGGCCTGTCATGGACAGTGTGAGATCCCCGTGCATCTCTTCCGAAGTCCTCTCAGAGCAGAGGGATGCAAAGGGAGTCAGAGCACAGTGTGGTCTGCCTGGCATATTCGGCCACCCATGGATGGGCAGGGGGAGACATAGGCAAGTAAGGCTGCCAGACTTGTAGGAGAGACCCGTAAACGGAACCTGTCCAAGGCAGGGTGATATGTGTGGTGATGGTGGGAGGGGAAGGGCTGGGAGCGGCTCACTTTCTGGGGGCTGCACAGAGGAGCCTGTGTTCTTGGGTGGGTTTTGAGGCCATGGAGGCAGTGAAAGCACCAGGAAGGAATGTTGGGAGAGAGGACAGAGAGGAGAGAGAGAGAGAAATTAGATCTGCATTCAAGTCCTGTGACCCCAGGATCCTCAGCTTCCTCATTTTAAAAAGGGGTGAACGATAGCAATAGGACGTCACCTCACAGACCTCAGGATCAGGCATGGCAGTGTTTGTGTAAGAGACAGCGGCATCCTGCCCAGCATGGTGCAAAAAAAAGTAGTGTGAGTATTGTCAGCTCTGGAAGTAGTTCTGGTTTGGGTACTTGATGAATAGGAGTATCACAGACACCCGAAGAGGAAGCTTGAGGGAGGAGACAGTGAATTATGCATTGGCTGTGTTGAGTTTGAGTTCTGTCTCTGGTATGTCTAGGTACAGGTGTCCAGAGGCAACTGGGAATAATGAGAAGTCCAAAATGGAGGTAAAGATTTGGGAGTTATTCATACAAAGGTGTATTTTTTGTTTTTAAGCGGAGTCTGTCACCTCAGAAATGAGTGTATTTAAAAGAAATCTAAAGCATGTTACTGGTGCTTCTCAAAGAGTTTAAAGATGACATTAAAAAACATGGAATTATGTCTAGCTTGAGATTGCTTCAGCACATCAGAAACAAGCCTCCTTTCTATGTAACATTTGGGAAAACTGATACCAGAGAGGTCGAGTCACTTCTCCAATATCACACAGCTAGTCAGTGGCAGAGCCTGGGCCCAATTTCAGGCTGCTGTATCCAATGTTCCAGTTCCTTCCAGGGTGTGGATTATGTCTCAGAACAGTCTGGCTGTTACGGTTAAGTTTCGTTTTTGTCATGAAAAGTGCCCTGTGATATCACTGTGGCAGCCACAGAGTTGAGGGGGCAGTTTAATGGCAGCCTTGAGTTTTGTTCCTTTCCAATCAGGGTGCTTTGACCATCTCTGTTTTATTAAAGGTTGGAATGAACAGGCATGTTCCAGGCAGAGTGTGAGATAGAAGCTATCAGTCAGGACCAATGAGGTATCGGATTATTATTTATTTGAAAATCTTTTTACCAAGATACAAGTCAGTAGTAAGTTGTGGTTAAAAGGAAGGAAGTTCAGAGTTCAGTCAGGTTTTTTCTTCTCTGCTTTTCTTTCTTTTCTTTTCTTTTTTCTCTTTTTTTTCTGATAAAAGGAAGTTAAGGCTCTTATTTTTGTATTAGCCTGTCACTAAGGGGTATGGAGTAAAATCTTAGCTAAACTGAGATCAGCCTTCAGGACTTAGTAATAAGGTTTCCCTTGTTCTTTAGTGGGGCGCTGGCATGAAGGCCCTGACTTTTAAACAATACGCAGAACCACAGAAAAGAATCCTAGTAAAAGCTTAGCATTTTATTCTCTTTAGGAGCAGAAATGGCCCTCTCCAAAGTAGTCATTTCTAATTCTCTTTGCTAACCACCGTCTCCCCTTAGTGAGCTATCTCACCCCTAGGTACTGTGTTTCAAGCTTCTTGCTATATTGCTGGACATACTCCCCATTTTATGAGTCAGAGAATATTTATGGAGCACCTACTGGAGGGCACAGACTGGGGCTGCAGCATTCAAACAGGCTGCATCTTGCAGGGCGAGGCGTGGTGGCTCTCGCCTGTAAGCCTAGCACTCTGAGACTGAGGAGGGAGGATTGCTTGAGGCCAGGAGTTTGACACCAGTCTGAGCAAGAGTGAAACCCAGTCTACAAAAAATAGAAAAATCAGCCAAGCATTGTGGTGCTCGCCTGTCAGTCCCAGCTACTCGGGAGGCTGAGGCAGGAGAGTCAGTTGAGCCCAGTAGTTTGAGTTTGCTGTGAGCTATGAAGATGCCATTGTGTTCTAGCCTGGGCCACAGAGTGACCCATGGGCCTGTGTGTTGGTCACTTTCTTGTCTGTGTTGTCAGAGGTCTGAACCATTATGATCGGCTCAGATTCTGCCCTTTGGGCTGGAAGGAGCTGAGTGAAGGTTCTGGAAAGGTAGATGTAAGCCCAGAAGAGGACGGTCTCTGGCTGGCATGCTGGGGTCTGCTTGTTAGACGTTGCGTTTCTGCTCTCCATCCTCCTCTTCCTGAGTTTAGGACCCCTTCTGGGCCACATTGCTCCCCCACCCCCAGCTCTGTGGGGTCCAGTTGGATTCCCCTCCAACCCTAGCACACTTCTCCTCTTTTCTCACACAAGAGGTAGAATAAGAGCAGCAATTGTTACCTTGATTGATTGTAAATTGCCAGCATTAAAAATGTTAATTATAGCCCCTGGGAAGGGATTAAGCCTTTAGGTCTCTAGGTTACTAGAATAGCTAAAAGCCAGGTGTGCCTCGGTTTATAGTTCTCAGAGTAAAAAGAAAGTATCAGGACCTTAGAGGCCCCAGGGCTGGGGTAATAATTATGGCCATATTTATCCCCGTAAGCATATTTTCTGCAGATTCTAGAGCCAGCTAGATTTTGTGACCTACCATAGTTGATATAGTGAGGTTGTCCTGCTGTGTTAAAATTATTAAGTTTACAAGAAATGAATAAACACAATCTCATTGTGTTTACACCTTGAGATTACACATTCTGTAGATGAGGTTAAAGACCTTTTAACTCCTTTGACATCCACTCTCAGTCCCCTCTTCCTGCTCCAGCAGCCACTATTGTTTGTAAATTTGATGTCTCCTTTCAGAGCTCTGAAGCTCTTACTCCATAGTATGAACTTGCTCTTGTGGATGTGGCCACTTCCTCTTCGATGAACATTTAGATTCTTTTTTGGAGAGGTGGTATCTATTAAAAACAGTATGGCAATGAGCATCTTTCTACACATCTCACACATATGCAAGTGTTTCTCTAGTTCCTGAGAAGTAGAATGGCTTGGCCGTGGCATATACACGATTCAGCTTTTAATAGATATTGCCAACTGTTCTCCAAAGTGGCTGGACCAGTGTATACTCCCACCAACAGTGTGTGTTTCTGTTTCGCTGCATCGTTCCCAAGTCATGATATTATTAGGCTTTAGCATTTTTCCCAATCTGATGGGAGAAATATAGCATTAGATTTTAGTGAGCATTTTTCGCTCATAGTGAGATCAAACATCTTTTTATATACTTAGTGACAAATTATATTTCATCTCTTCCATGAATGTTTATTTCCCTTTTACATTTTGTTATTGATTTGTAGGAATTTTTACTTTAATCTCCTAGACACCCCATCCTTTGATAGTTATTTGTGTCGGTATTTGGCCTGGTCTATTTCCATCAAGTCCTGAGTCCTATGTCATTCTGGTGCCTGGAATGACAGACTCCCCTGTTATTGGTTTATCTCTTGAAGACTTACAAAGCGATTCTGAACATTTCTTTATTCCCACTTTACAGGTGAGAAAACTGAGATTCAGAGAGATCGTGTTTAGCTCACAGTCAGAACTTATGCAAAAGTCGTGAGTAGAGTTTGAAAGCCTGAGCAGACTGAGAAATAGACCAGACTTATGGGAGCCACAGGATTAATATTTCTAACCTTTCACTATTAGCCAGACACTTCCACTTGGGATTTCTAGAGATAACTCTTTAATTATTCATCTCTCTTCCAAGTAATTGGTGAGAAGTCCTTCAGCTGGGAGATGGAACAGACTTGGTTGCTAAAAGCATCCACCACACACAGAACAGGAGATCCAGCTCAGAAGAACTGTAGGGTCTGTCTTCTGAGGGTCTCCTTGTACACTGATAGCAGCTGTTTGCAGAAGTATCCTGTGAACGGAAGCCTGGAGCAACTAACATTGCTATGGTCCTCATCCACTCATCGCTTTTAGAGACGACCTCTATGCTATTGTATTTCTTCAGGTCCTTCAAAAAGAATTAGAAATCTTTTGTGGATAGAAACAAGGCCAGGCTGTCTCTACGGGATTCCCAGGGAGCAGTATACTGACCCATAGAACAAATGGGAAACAAAAAAATTAAAACTCAGACTTATACAGCTGGTGTAAGCAAGGACTGCCCCATACCAGGTGCCAGGCATCTATTTGGAATACTTGAACTTTTGTACTCTGGAACATGTACTAGAATTAATAACAGTTTCTATTTATTGAGTATTTATTTGGGCTAGGCACAGTGGTAAGGTATATATATGAATTGTCTCATTTAATTTTCACAGTCACATATAAGTTAAATGTTTTTTTCCTCCATTTTAAGGATAAATAACAGGAGGCTCAGTTATTGAACCTGCTCAAGGTCATATACCAAATAAGTGGCAGAGCCATGATTCAAATGCCAGAATATGTGCTTTTCATCATACCCGGATGTTAAGATGTCAGTGAACAGAATCATTTCCTCTCCATTTCTCTTTAGTTCCAGACTTGGTAAGGGCTTGTCCAACAAGATTTTCATGAAGTGGTAACATGAATACCTGGGGTGGGGGGCACTGTGGCCAGCTTGACAGGGTGCCCATCTCACACAAGGCGTCTGGTCCACTTGGGTTTGTTTTTGGCTCATTGAAGATCTTGGACCAAACTTTTGAATACAGCTGGTTTCCCATGGGCTTTCTAAATTTGGTTTGAGTTGCCCCAAACGAATTTCAGAAGATGAGAAAGAAGAAGGGAACTCATGTTTACTGAGCTTGACTCTGAAGTAGGTATTCCCATTTCACAGATGGGGAACTAGAAGTGAGATGAATTGCACAGGCTCACTGTTTTAGATTGTATTATTGTCTTAGTTATTTGCTTCCCTCCCTGTAAGAGGATCATACATCCTCACCTGTTGCTCTGAGGTGTTTCGTGTCTACTTGCAGGAAGGATATACTTTCCTGTGCTGTTGGTGTGGCTCTTGGCCTTGGGATGTGCACTGGCCAGTGGAATGTGAGCAGACGTGATATACTGTATATCAATGGCCTTAAGAGCCATGCCATGGTCGGCTATTGTTCTTTTCCCAACATAGCCAAGAAAGGGTTAATTCCTCAGCTTGTATCCTAGGATGGAAAAGACACAGGGAGCTGAGCCACAGAGCCACAGACAACTGCAATGACACACAGCATTAGCAAGAACTAAACTTTGGATGTGATAGGTCACTGGAATTCTGGGGTTGGTTGTCATTGCAGCGTTACCAAGCAAGAGCTGACTGACACATTCATATAGTGAGTAACCTTGCTAAGCTGGTGTTTTTAACCATGTTAAATTCCAAATCCTACCCATGTTCTTTCCCTTATTTCAGTCTTTCCTGATAATTCTCTTCTGCCCTACATGATATTTGCTTTGTCTATGTGCTGCCTGTCCTTTTTTTCTTTTAAATAAATCTTTTTCTTTAAATGGTCTCGGTTTTTTCATTTTGACACATTTATTTCAATGGAAACTTTGTCACCATATGAATGGAAAAACAGTATCACCACAAATAATTAGTAACTATAAAGCTGAATGTAATTAAAACAATATTATGAAATTCTAGCTCCTAGGTACTGTTGGATGACAAAGATGAAACATCCTCTCTCTTTTCCAGAAGGGAGCTTAGCAAATATTAGAATGGTGTTCAGAACATATAAGCACTCAACAGACTTTTTGCTTTGATAAATCAGGATTGAAAAAGAATCAAAAGGGAAACAATTTCCTCGTAATGTGGTTTGGTGTGACTGAACGCCGTGTCTGTGTTCCAGCTGAAGTTCTTTCAGATGCCCCCAGTCAGCGGCAGGCTCCTCACACGCGGAGTTCCCCTCCCTTTTGTTCACATATAATAACCGTAAGCACGTACACGCTATGCGCCATATACTCTCCAACACGCATTTTTTATTGAAACAGGAGTTTGGAGAGGTTAAACAAGTTAATCCTAGCCAGAACGAGGCAGGATTTGGGACTTAAAGCCAGGTCTGTCTTTAAAGAGGCAGTGCCTTTAACTAGAGGTGCCTTCTAACTGCTCCCTTGGGACTGTTGAGTGAAGCCATTGAGTGATGCGTCTCTTCCTTAGAGCACATCAGAGCGGTTGGCTGCCTCTGGGCAGAGCCTGGGGCTGTGTCAGGACCTACCTGCGGGTAGGTTGATCAGGACTCTGGCAGCGCCCTCAGGCACAGCCGCAAAGCAGGCTCTCCTGGGTGGTTTCGGACCATTGCCACAGCTCCCCGTGCCACTCTCTGTGCAGGCACGCACCTTGGCATGGGAATTAGCTACTTCTTTGTAACAAACTGCCCCTAAACCTGCACACTGTTCCTCAGATCAGTGGGGCACTTCTGATCTTGGCTGGGCTTTCATGTGCCTATGGACTGCTCACAGGCTATCTTGGGTCTGGTCAGTCTAGGGTCTGTTCATGGGTCTGGCATTTAGATGTGAGTTAGCTGAAAACAGTAGGGAGACCGGGCTTTGTGAGTCTCCTCATCCCGCAGGCCTCTTGGGCTTGTTCCGGGGGCGGATGGACGTATTTCTGAGGCACCAGGAACACAACACTTCTGCAGGATGAGCTTCAGAACTGGCTCCTGACCCATCTGCTGCATTCTGTGTATTGTCCCCAAACAAGTCCCAAGCGACCCAGATTCCAGAAGTGGGGGATGGGCTCTGCCTCTTAAAGGAGAGGAGCTGCCCACTCATGTCACAAGGGATGTGGACACAGGAAGGAATGAAGAGCTGGCTTCGTGCAGCCTACCATGCTGGCTCTTTCATCAGCCTCTGAATTCATGAACCAAGGGACAGATCATGGTCGTCTTTCTTGCCACATGCCTGGCACCTGAAGGATTTGTGTGCTCGCTAGATATTGTGGAGTGAAGGTGTGCTCCAGACACTCTGCCTTCTCTCTGTTCCTTGAGCTCGACGAGCTTTTTCTTGGCCCTGGGCTCCTGTCTGTCTCTTCCCCAGGATGCTGGCATTAGTTGGTTCTCCTCGACATTTCAGTATCACCTCAAATGCTACCCTCCGAGCCTTCCCCAGCTACCTGTCCAACACTCTGTAATCACATCACCTTGGTTTTTCTTCTTTCATAGCACCTGTAACTATTTAAAATGACTAATTAGTCTTCCTCTTCTAGAATGTGAGCATTGGGAGAGCAAGGCCCTTGCCTGATTTAGTCTTGGGATTTCTCTGGCACTTAGTGGGTACTGCACACACACGTTTGTTGAGAGGATGCTAACTCAAGGCCTGAGTGGCTGTGTCATGGCTCTTTGTGGCTGCAGGCCCTGGTGCCAGCAGCCACCTTAGTTCCAAGAAATGGCCTCTTGCTGGCCAACTTAGCAGGGAGAACTGGCAGTGTTCCTTTGACGATGCCTTCCAGGTGCTGCTTTTCCCTAAGTCTGTGTGCTAGTCCATGTGTAGGGAAAGGTGTTTTGATTTATCAGTGATGGAAAATCACTTAGGCCAACTTAGGCCAAAAGGTGAATAGTTTTATTTTTTTATTTTATTTTTTATTTATTCATTTTTTTTTTTTTGAGACAGAGTCTCACTTTGTCACCCCTGGTAGAGTGTCCTGTCATCACAGCTCACAGCAACCTCAAACTCTTGGGTTCAAGTGATTCTCTTGCCTCAGCCTCCCGAGTAGCTGGGACTACAGGTGCCCGCCACAACACCTAGCTATTTTTAGAGACAGAGTCTCGCTCTAGCTCAGAGCTTGTGAGCTCAGGCAATCCACCTGCTGCGGCCTTCCGGAGTGCTGGGATTACAGGTGTGAGCCACTGGGTCTGGCCTCAAGAGGTGAATAGTTAATAGTTACATGTAGGTCTCTGGAGGGCTACTGTTTGGGTTCAGATTCTGGCTCTACCACTTCCTAGCCAGGCAACCTTTGGGAAGTTACTTAACCTCTCTGTGCCTCAGTTTCCTTGCCTACAAAAAGAGTGGGGAAGGATAAAAAATATTAGTGGCCTCAAAAGGTTGTCAGAAAAATGAAATTTCATGAAAGCACCGATTTTCAAGCAGATGGTAAACTCTGCGTGGGAGTGTTGCTGCTGCTATTATTATTATGGTTATTATTCTTGGAGGTCATGTGTGATTGAAGGGCAGAAACTTCAGCTGGGCTTCAGCAACTGGATGGAAAAAACTGGAAAGCCACTGGGCACACGGCATAGGCAGCTGTGCTGTTTAAGTCTGTCTTTACCTTTGGGTCGTGGGCTCTTTTGTTCCTGTGTGTCTGTCTTACACTCTTTTCTTTGTCGATCATCTTTCTTGGCCTATGTTTGGACTGGATCAGCTGTGTTCCTTCTGGCCATACTTCATGCTTATTTCCCAACGTGGACAGATAGCATCTCTTAAGTCTATTTGCAAGTTTCTGGGATGACCTGCCTGGCCTTCCTTGGGGAAGGAAGATTGCCAGATTCTTTCTTATTTTTTTTCAAGAGAGGCAGGAAATCAGGATATATGTATATAAGAAATTTCTTAATTTCAGAGTGTTAATAATTTGTCTTTTTTTAAAAACTAAAAAGCAATTAGCAGGCCAAACAAAATTAGCTAGCCTGGGGCTAGTTGGCTGCGGCTGGGGGATATGGATATGGATGACACTGTGACTGGGATCCACCCCTGTAGAAGAGAGGGGCAGTTTCAGAGAAGTCTGCCCAAGGGTGAGCAGAGAACACAGAGATGTCAGCCAGATGCCGGTACAATCAGTATATCTGTTTAGAGGCCCCACACGCTTGCCTGTCAAGGCTCTCAAACATGTCCTCCCACTCAGTCTCACCCAAATTATTATTTTTAAAATACTTCCCAGCACACTTACCTCTAATTACACTTGATTCTCGCCTTCTGCCTCTGTAAATCACTTGGTCATTTCCTGATCTTACATTTGGCTGTCATGAATGTGGAAATTTCACAGAACCCTTGAATTTCAAAGTTGGAAGGAAAAACTCTCATCTATGCTTAAAACAAATACACACCAACAACCCACATACTCGTGTATTTACTAAAATAGTATTAGGCTAAGCATTCAGTTCTACAACTTTCTGATTTCGCTAACAGTATCTATCTTTCCATGTCAGAACATATAGACATTTAGTAAAAGGTAAAAGATTTACATGATCTGAGGGGAAACCTGAGTATGCTATTTAAATGGCAATGTAGAATTTTGTTTTATGGATGAATTTAACCTGGCCTCAAATTTCCACCTCGTCCATGGACCTTATCACCAATATTGGATTCTGAAAGCCTGTGTAATACTTTGCTAGACATCTGCCTGTCACTGAATAGAGATAAGCCATCCGATCTCATGTGCCAGGTTGGGGGTCAGAAATTCAGATTCCTACAGAGGCCAGAAAACTGTCTTAACTGAATGAAACATCTGACATATAAAAATACCTGTTATGAAACCTTAATAATTTTCTTAAGTTTACAGAGAAAATATATATAATTTTGGAAACATACTTATTTTTCAACATGGCCTTTATTTTTTTCCTTTTCATAGAGGTGTGGGCACAGAAGGTGGTTTGCTTTTCTGTAAGTGTACCATAGGGAAAACAACAGTTCAAGTGTGATGAGAATTGGCAACTGACAGTATGGGTGATGGGCACACATAGGGAGTGGTGGGGACTGTGGCAAGAGAGTTGGCTAAAGCCAGTATGGAAACACAGGCCTAGTGTTGCCAGATTCTTTCTTATTTTTTTTCAAGAGAGGCAGGAAATCAGGATATATGTATATAAGAAATTTCTTAATTTCAGAGTGTTAATAATTTGTCTTTTTTTAAAAACTAAAAAGCAATTAGCAGGCCAAACAAAATGTGTAATCACTGATGTAGATAATATCTTTCAATTAATCTAAAATCATTAACTTTTTTTTTTTGGCAGTCTTCTTACACTGCTGACTCACCCAGCCTTTTGTCTAATGAAATCCTTAAGCAATTCACAAATACTTAATCTGAAAACCTCTTAATCCAAATTGTGTTCCTGGACTTGTAAATGTGGTTTCTGGAACTTACACTTGCTTATGTTAAATCCATTCTGTTACCTGTGTTTAAAATCCTACTTCACAAATACTTGATCTGAAAACCCTCTTAATCCACATTGTGTTCCTGGATTTGTAAATTGAGTTTTGGAACTTAGACTTGCTCATGTTAAATCCATCCTGTTACCTGTGTTTAAAATCCTACTTCTATCTTCCAGCATTGTTACTAGCCTTCTTGGTTGTGTGCTGTTTTCAAATTCAACTCATTTGATCCTTTCTCTAAGTCTGGATTAAAAAAAAAATCAGCTAAGCCAGAACTGAGGACAAAGCCCCACAGCCCCTCTTTAGCTGAGTTTACCAGCAGGTGTCTAAGGACTGAATCTCTTTGTAGACATGTTTTGCTCCAACTGAAAAGATTAAAATATATATGTATATATATATATATATATATATATATATATATAGATCTATATGTATGTGTGTGTATGTATATATATATGTATATATATACATATTCCTATTTTTTTTTTTTTTTTTTTTTGTAGAGGCAGAGTCTCACATTATCGCCCTGGGTAGAGTGCTGTGGTGTCAGACAGCTCACAGCAACCTCCAGCTCCTGGGCTTAGGTGATTCTCTTGCCTCAGCCTCCCAAGTAGCTGGGACTACAGGTGCCTGCCACAACGCCTGGCTATTTTTTTGTTTTGCAGTTCGGCCGGGTCTGGGTTTGAACCCGCCGCCCTCGGTATATGGGGCTGGCGCCCTACTCACTGAGTCACAGGGGCCGCCCCCATATTCCTATTTTTAAATACAGGTCATAGGAAAATTTTATAATCAAATATCTGTATTTAGGCACCTTTTAAAAGATCATTAAAATTGATTAAAAGGATCTTTTAAAAAGTGCCTAAATATAGATTTTATTTATTCTATATTATTCTATATTATTATTGCCCAAGTTCTGCATTCCCTTATGGCACCATGGATTGAATGGATGGACATGAACTCCTCTGATCTCTCTATGTCTGTAGTCCCCAGCCCCTGGGCTGTGGACCATTACTGGTCCATGGCCTGTCGAGAACTGGGCTGCATAGCAGGAGGTGAGTGGTGGGCAGGTAGGCAAAGCTGCATCTGTCATTGTCTCCCATCACTCCTGGACGGGACTGTCTAGTTACGGGAAAGCAGGCTCAGGCTCCTGTGGATTGTGCATTATGGTGATACTCCATATCACTCTTCCTCTGACTACCAGATTAGCAGCTGTCCAAACCCAAACCAAAACACACACAAAGAGGAAATGGAGGTAATTGTATAATTATTTCATTATACAACAGTATAATAATAATAATAGTGCACAATAAATCTAATGCACTTGAATCATGACATGAAAAAAATTGTCTTCCATGAAATTGGTCTCTGGTGCCACGAAGGATGGAGATTACCTTTCTGTATACCTCATTTCACATGACTGGCCTGGCCCTGGGGGCATTTATGTTTGTAGCTGTTATGGAGGGCTCTTACCAGGTTGGCATAAAGTCATTGATTCATGCATACGACAGTTTTTTTTTTTTACTCCTATATATGTGCCAGGCACAATGCGAGGTGTGGGAGATATAAATATGAACAGACGCTGCCTGTGCACTCACGGATCCCACCGTCTACTGGGGAAGCTAGGTGTGAAACAATTACATACATAATTTTACTTCTAACAGTCATAAAGGCAAATTTGTATTAATCAGTACCATCGGGCCATAGATATTTAACTTGCTACCAATCCACTAACCTGTCTGAGAAGATAGCACATTTTCCATCATTCCGGAAAGACTACTCACTGCTAGCAACATCGAGGAATGCTTTGTCCAAGTGCAGCCGTATACTCCATATCATTCTTCCCCTCCACCGGATCAGCAGCGGTCCAAAACCAAAACAAAACACACAGAAAGAGGAAATGCGTTCCTCTGATATGTTTCACTCTCCCTATGCTGGCTCTTTTGTCTTCAGAAGCCACTGTTTCTTTTTTTGAAAAACAGAATAACATTTGTGTACCTCTTAGTGTTTCTTTTTCTCCAGAATTCTTCTAGGATTGTAGCTAGTGTGGTTTGGTGATCTCTTTTGGGAGATCTCTTAGAACTCTGATAGGAAATTCATCTCGGATCTGGGTACTTCATAGATGTGTTTGCTCTGCCCTCTCCTCTCCAAACACTACCACTCAAAGCACATTGTTCAGTTGGGGAAGGTGTTCGGTGCTGCAGCTAACCTTTCCTCCCTCCCTCCCTTTCTTTCCTTTTTCTACCCTGAGATTCTTAAGTAGCAGAGAAAGGTCAGTGGAAAAAAGTTTATCCCTCAAAAATTTCTATCTTAGTTAGGATTCTTTGGCTTGCAAGTAACAAACTGACGAGCAACTTGTGCAAAAATTTATTAAAAGGATGTGGGAGAAAACAGATGTGGAGAAAAAGATGAAGAATAGGCTTTAGAAAGTTCAGGAACCTTGGGCAGCACCTGTGGCTCATCGAGTAGGGCGCCGGCCCCATATACCAAAGGTGGTGGGTTCAAACCTGGCCTCCGCCGAACTGCAAAAGAGAAAAATAGCCAGGCCTCGTGGCAGGCGCCTGTAGTCCCAGCTACTCGGGAGGCTGAGGCAAGAGAATCGCCTAAGCCCAGGAGCTGGAGGTTGCTGTGAGCTGTGTGACGCCACGGCACTCTACCGAGGGCGATAAAGTGAGACTCTGTCTCTCCAAAAAAAAAAAAAAGAAAGTTCAGGAACCAAAGAATTTCTGAGGATCTAAGAAGCAGAGACTAGTGGCCTCTTCCTTCAAGGCACCTCAGGCAGGTTGAGTAACTGTTCGTGCGCATTCTGGAGGGGGAGCTTCTGATTGGCCTTCTTTGAATCACATGACCATCCTTGAATCATTGGCTCCCACCAACATCCCAAGTAACGCTCCTCAAGGAAAACCAAGCAGAGTGGATTCTGGGCAGGTAAACCCCATGGATGTTCACTAAAGTCTTCCCTGAGCTCCTCACTGGCTGTGTGCCATACCATCAAAAAATTCTCTTCCTTGATGGGCACGGTGGCTCACTCCTATAACCCTAGCACTCTAGGAGGCCGAGGCAGGTGGATTGCTTGAGCTCAGGAGTTCAAGACCAGCCTGAGCAAGAGTGAAATCCCATCTCTACTAAAAATAGAAAAAATTAGCCAGAGTGGTGGCTCATGCCTTTAGTCCCAACTACTTGGGAGGCTGAGGCAAGAGCATCACTTGAGCCCAGAGGTTTGAAGTTGCTGTGAGCTAAGATGTGACTGCTCTCTACCCAGGGTACAGAGTGAAACTCTGTTTCAAAAAAAAAAAAAAACACATACATAAAACTCTCTTCCTACATGTTTGTCTGGGCCACTCAACTGTCACACTTAACTCAAGAAAGTTAGTTGTTTTGTGTGGGGGCCTAGTTCTCTTTGATTTCATTTCAGTCCTCAAGCTAAGAATAAATGGTAATGGAAATCCCTCCACAGCTCTTAGAATGTGTCAAAGCACTATTCTGCGTGTGTTAGTGATATCTGCTTATTTAAGACTGGCAGTGCCGTGAGATACAGTCAGGTCTCATTATTCACAGTAGTTATGTTCTGTTAGGTCACTGCAAACACTCAATTAGTGAATACTGAACCCTTGCTCCTAGGGGAAATACAAAGTCAGGTTCCTGTGAGCCTCTGCTCACAGCATGTTCATCATCTCATTAACCCATAAACTTGTTTTATGTGCATTACTGTTTAGACACTTTAATATACATATCATTGACTCATCAACATTAAACTCATGGCCAACCAGGACTACAGTTCATGCCTGAACATGGTTTACGTAATGCACATATGACTCATCACAGCCTGCTTGTGCTCAGGAACACTAGATAGTACTTCAACAGCAAAATCACCAACAAAACACAAAAATGCAAAAGATGTGATGCTAATATGCCACAAAAAAAAAAATGCTTGCTTATAGCTGAAACAAGCAGGCAGCACCCTGCTGTGTTTGACCTCAGCTGGGAACATGTACATCACATGACCACATATTTTACCTCTGTATGTTTGCAAGTATTGATTTGGGGGTTACAAATAAATTTTAGCCAATAGGCAAATTTGTAAATATGGAATCCATGAGTAATGAGGGTAAGTACTTTTATTATATTTATTTATTTATTTATTTATTAAGTCAAGGTCTTGCTCTGTTACTCAGATTGGATTCCTGGGCTCCAGGGATCTCCCCATCTCAGCCTCCTGAGTAGCTGAAATTATAGGTACACACCATCATACCCAGCTAATTAAAAATTCTTTCCTGGCTCGGCACCTGTGGCTCAGCGGGCTAAGGCGCCAGCCACGTACACCTGAGCTGGCGGGTTCGAATCCAGCCCGGGCCCGCCAAACAACAATGATGACTGCAACCAAAAAATGGCCGGGCGTTGTGGCGGGCGCCTGCAGTCCCAGCTACTTGGGAGGCAGAGGCAAGAGACTCGCTTGAGCCCAGGAA
>CAUYRH010100086.1:0-53450 GCA_963574655.1 Perodicticus potto | reverse complement strand
AATTGTGTACATTGGTGCAATCATGGGGCACAATGTGCTGACTTTATATACAATCTGAAATATTTTCATTGAACTATTTAACATAGCCTACATGGCCTTTTAATCACTATATGAAGACATTTATATTCTACCTTTAGTAATCTTCACTTGTACCCCTGTAAGATGCACCGTAAATGTGATCCCACTAATCATCCTCCCTCCACCCATCCTCCCCCCTCCCCTCCCCTCCCTTAACTTATAGGAGAGAAAAAGCAATTACAAGAATAGTAGCGATGGTGCTGGTTCTTACCAGGAATCCACTGGGGTGTTACCTGGGGCCAGGTGGGGGAGGGACATTCCCAGAGGCAGGCGCTCTTGAGCTGAGTGTTAAATGAGAAGCAGAGTAAGTGTGTAAATAAAGATATCAAGGTTGTTCTTGATATCAAGGTTAGGGTTAGGGTTAGGGTTAGGTCGATGGACACTTGGGTTATTTCCACATCTTGGCAACTGTGATAAAAATTCTAGTGCAAATGTCTTTATGGTAAAATGATTTTTTTTTTCTTCTAGGTAGATACTCAGTAATGGGATTGTGGGAATAAATGTGAAGTCTCCTTCTAGCTTTTTGAGGATTCTCCAAACTTCTCTCCAAAAGGTTGTGTTAGCTCTCACCTAACAGGCACCATGTAGGGGTACATGGCACACCTCCCGGGGGAGGGGCCCAACTGCAGCTTGGACTCTACCTAACAGAGGCAAACAGTGGAACCTAATAGTTGTACACTCCTATTCATCTGAAATTAAAAAAAAATTAATAAAGGTTGTTCTAAGGGAGGGTTTCTCATTTTTGGCATTTTTGAGGGAATAATTCTTTGTCGTGGGGAAATGACATGTGTAGTCTTAGAATCCCATCAGCATTCCTGGCCTCTGCCCAGGAGATGCCAACGTGATGTCCACAATGTCTTCTGCCATTGCCAAGTCTGCCCCTAAGCACGGCAGCCTCCTTGTCAGGAAGCACTGGCCTAGGGCACAGGGCAGGGCCATCTGTGTTACTATAGCAGGTCCAGAAAGTTCTAGGGGGAGTTCTTGGAGCTCCATGGGAGGGAGAAGGTATCACACAGGACCTGCACAAAGGGTTCTGTGTGTTAAGCTAGGCAATTTGGAACTTCATCCTGAAAGCACTTACATGGGTCATTACAAAAGTTTAGAGATACACAAAAATCAAGAAATGTAAAATCTCCACAGAGGGAAACAAACAAAGCCTCCCAGCAACTTTCGAGCAAGTTGAAAGTTGCACAGGTGAATGAGAAGGGGCGCTGCTGACTGTGCTTCTTGGGAGTAACATCATGGCTCACACTGTCTCGAAATTTCATAGTGATTCATGTGGAAGTCCTTAAAAGATTTTACATAGATCAGGGATGTGGGCTAATTTGTGTTTGAGAACAATCACTGTGGTCACAGTGGAAAGGCCGGGTGGAATGGAGGTTAGAATGAATCAGAAGGAACTGAACGGAATCAAGTAGAGAAGTGATTCATGGAGAGAGAAAGGGCATGGAGGCTAGGACAGGAATCGCCATCAGATACCTGAACTTTGTCCAAGATGACATCTAGATTCTTAGTTTGGCCAACCAAAAGGGAGTATCATAAATGTTCCCAATATCAGGCTAGAAATTAAACCTCATGGGAGAAACTATCGAATGCTTGCACTCAGAAAAATTACTTGTGAAAGTTTTTAAGTATAATCTAGGTGAACTTCTGGTATAATAAATAAAAATAGCACTACCTAAGGCTTCAAATTCAATTAGGCCTTCAGCAAATTGTCAAAAAAAAAACTACTAGTATGAAAGTAATCAATATAATAGAAAACCTTAGTAAATGTCCTCCCTCCGCCCTCCAGCCATGTCTAGACAAGCGCAGCCGAGAGGCAGATTGAAGAACTGAACCCATTTTTCTTGCCTGATTGTCCAGAAAACTTTCTGGTTTCTTTACTTTACTTTCTGAGTTTGTGTAACAGTAACAGAAAAAGTTGCGTGTTGGATATTTTGAAAAAGCTGGCTGTTTGACAGTGCCAAGGGAAGTAATCCTCAACAAACACTGTCTTAGCATCAGGCAGGACTTCTGTTTCCATTAGCAGTTTTCCAGGGTACAAGGCTGGTCCTTTCTGTGAGAATTGACTAGATGCGATGTCATGCACTTCTACGTGGAGGAAAAGAAGATTGGGACTGAGATCTCAGTGGGGCAGAGGCGCCCAGGCTGCAGGTGCCAGGAGATGTGCAAAGGCAGTTAACAATTTGGGGAAAAGCTGAACTTTCATAGATTCCGTTTTGCAGGAAAGTTCTGTGATACCCTTTTCACAAACTTATTCACATTCCTCACTCTTCATGAGAGAACACAGGACATGAGGGACACAGGACATCCAAGCGCTGCTCAGGGATTTGAATGGGTTGTCCAGGTTTTAACTAAGAGATTGCTTGAGCAGGTCCCAGGCGTGCACAATTCAAAGTGAAGCAGGTGTGTTTCAATACATCTGAAATTTTGAAGAACTCACACAATGCATGTATACATAATTGTGAGGGATAAATGGAATTTTATGTGTTGACACATTATATATTTTTAAGTGTTTGGCTTCAACGATGTCATAAAGAAAAGAAATCCTTACTCTCCGTGTAATAATGGGCACTTTCCTTTAAGAAATCACTAACCCTGGGCGGCGCCTGTGGCTCAGCGAGTAGGGTGCCGGCCCCATGTACCGAGGGCTACGGGTTCAAACCCGGCCCTGGCCGAACTGCATCAAAAATTAGCCGGGCGCTGTGGCGGGCACCTGTAGTCCCAACTACCTGGGAGGCTGAGGCAAGAGAATCACTCAAGCCTAAGAGGTGGAGGTTGCTGTGAGCTGTGACTCCACAGCACTCTACCGAGGGCGATAAAGTGAGACTCTGTCTCCAAAAAAAAAAAGAAATCACTAACCTTAAAATCACTGAAACATCGCACACTTAACAAAAGAGTCATTTTAAATAAAACACCAAATGTAATGCAAAAATTTAAAATTCTAATATACAGCTCATATTGGCCAAATTTACCACTAGTTCTTCACTAGCACTAAAAATAAACACTTATTTTTCACTTCACATGTATCATACATGGGCTGTTATGTGCATAACTCAGTTGCTCTTCAAAACCAAGAAAGGTAAATATGTGATTATTCCCATTTTATGGCTGAGGAAATTGACACCCAGGTGAAATAATTTACCAACACTCATACAGCTAGTAAATGGCAATCCCGTAATTAGGCAAGAGCCTTGTCACTATACTTCATGAAGAACAAAACAAGCCATTAGTCACTTACAGACTAGTTAATTTTGACAATGACAATTTGTTACAGATACACAAGATAGTACAACCAGTACTGTGTGACACGGAATTTTATATGTCTACATAGTCTAATTAATAATAGTGTTATTTTTAATTTACTAACTGCTGTAAGTATACTAAACTCTGAGAATAAAGGAAAGGGAATTATTTCAGGAATTCTAAAATAAATTTTATATTTAAACTTAAACATTTCAGTTCCATTTCAGTATTTTTTTTATTGCTAAAAATTTGACTGAACAGAATTCAAAAAGGCATTTAGCCTTAAAATTTTATTTAATGATAAGAAAACATAACTGAATTTTTTTTAATTTCCTAAAATAATTCCAAATTATAGAAACATAGAGAAAAATTTTAATTTTTCCTTTGTCGCAAGGAACAAAATTTCATGGACTTTCAGGATCATGATTCATTTACAAAAGACCAATGTTTATTTATTTTTTTTAGCATTTTTTTATTATATCATAGCTGTGTACATTAGTGCAATCGTGGGGTACAATGTGCTGGCTTCATATACAATCAGATATTTTCATTGGACTGTTTAACATAGCCTTCATGGGATTATCTTAGTTATTGTATGAAGACATTTGTATTCTGCATTTTTATTTCATCGGTACCCTTCTAAGATGCACCATAGGTGTGATCCCACCAATTACCCTCCCTCCACACATCCTCCCTCCTCCCCTCCCGTGCCCCTTTCCTCATATTCTTGTGCTATAATTGGGTTATCGCCTTCATATAAAAGCTATAAATTAGCTTCATAGTAGGGCTGAGTACATTGGATACTTTTTCTTCCATTCTTGAAATACTTTGCTAAAAAGAATGTGTTCCAGCTCCATCCATGTAAGACCAAACATTGAAATGAAGAAATGTATTGTTAGCAGTTTGGAAGAAAGGTTAATTTTGTTTATTTGTTTAAAATAGTGAGATCTGAGTCAAAAAAGCCCGACATCTCCATATTAGATTCTGAGACTCTCATTAGTCATGGCAGGCTCCAGCTAAGTACTTGGGAAAGTATATTAAATCAGGATGATAATTGTTCAGTAAAATTTCCCCAAAAAGTATAATAACTGTGTTAGATTTAATATATCATTGAGATTCTCCTGGAAAAATGGCATAAAACGGCAACATTCTGTTGCCATTTTATAACTTCCATTTTTGTAAAGTGACTATTAGCATAATCTAGTAATGTCATTATGACAGTCTGCACAGATAAAAATATCTCAAAGCCAATATTACATTTTCATCAAGTAAATGACCATGTGTTTCAATAAACACAATTACGAATGTTAATATAGGAACAGATTGAGGGATTTGATTTCTCAGCTTCACTGTTTATAGGGAAAACAGATTAATCATCTTTGAGGTAACACAGGAGTGTAGACATTTAGAACGGAATCTGTTTCACTACAACTACTTTAGGTTTGCTGAGCAGAAGTCTGCTTCAGATAGTCTGACACTTCTGAGGTCGTCTTGTCTGACTGTCCCCGTTGAAGTCATCTTGTCATTAAGTTAATGTCTTACTCAGCATTATCAAGGTAGGGCAAGGGAATCTGGGATGAACCACAGTCTTTATTTTGATAAGTATCCAAAGGACCCCTGACTGTGCAAATAAAACAGAAGGAAAGCTGGCTCTCTCCTCTGATCTATCAGTGTGGGCAATTCCTGAACAAGCTGCTCTCCAGCCTTGGGCACCTGTAAGCAGGGCAGGGGCTCTGTGGACCCTGCCACCCCATTCTATCACCAAGACTATATTCTTTCTCCAGCGCCAAGTGAGACTGTTGTCACCTGCACTTGAGTCCCTTTCAGAAGTAGGCATGATTGACCTCGGAACGGACATGCAGGTGAAACAGACACACACAAAAGATAGAAGAGTCAACTTTCAGTATCAACTCAAAAGGCTGCTTCTCCTGTGATAATAGCTTAATTATTAGGTATCACTGGGGAAAGTAGTTTCTTGGAGAAAAAGTAACATTTTAAGACTATTCAAAATGAGCCCTTAAGCACAGAGAAATATTTCTATTGTCAATAGCTTTTTTGACAAAAGTCCTTCAAAAATAACAAATGCTTTCTCTGATTTTTTAAGGGGGCATGCTGAGAACAAGGTAACCTTTTACTGGAAATTTAGCCTTACCACTAAAAAGATCAGTCACCGTGGCATATGTGCATTGTGGGCTAATACCCAGTCATAAAAAGATAAATGAATACCTTTTGCAGTAATCTGAATAGAACTGGAGGATGTTCTCTTAAGTGAAGTTTCACAAGAATGGAAAAACAAACAGCGGGGCACAGTGGCTCACGCCTGTAATCCTAGTACTCAGGGAGGCCAAGGTAGGTTGATTGCTTTAGCTTAGAAGTTCAAGACCAACCTGAGCAAGAGCAAGACCCCATCTCTAAAAAATAGCCAGGTGATGTGGCAGGCACCTGTAGTCCCAGCTACTCATGCAAGAGGATCTCTTAAGCCCAAGAGTTTGAGGTTGCTGTGAGCTATGATGCCATGGCACTCTACTGAGGGTGACAAATGAGGCTCTGTGAGGGAAGGAAGGAAGGAAGGAAGGAAGGAAGGAAGGAAGGAAGGAAGGAAGGAAGGAAGGAAGACATCAAATGTACTCACTATTAAATTGGCACTAACTGATGAGCACACAAGTGCACAGAGGGAAATAAACTTAGTGGAAAGCAATGATGGGGAAGGAAGGTGGAAGGGAGGGGAATAAAGCAACCTAATGTGTGCTATGAACACTGTTTCAGTGCAGTTAACTGTTAATAATAAATAAATAGACCAGAGAAGAGTTCTCCGTGTTTATCACACATCTCTTAGTGAGAGTCCCTCAGCCCTCATTGTTACTCTTTAAATGTTTCTATCTACTCTTCCAGTTTGCAAACTAAAGTTACAGAGGAGGTGTGAATGAAAGATTTTCTAGATCACTTCAAAGCTTTGTCAGGTTGTTATGAAAAGTTCCAATTTCTTAATCTGTGAGTGATGTAGCAACATTAGATAAAACCCACAGCTACACATCTTTCTCTAGAATTCCTAATGTTGGCGCTTTACAAAATTTCAGATCCCTTCAGAGTTTCAAATATATTAACATTAAAATTTTGATATGCTAGGTGGCACCTGTGGCTCATTAAGTAGGGCGCTGGCCCCATATACCAAAGGTGGCAGGTTCAAACCCGGTGTCAGCTGAACTGCAAAACAGAAAAAAAATAGCCAGGCTTGTGGCAGGCGCCTGTAGTCCCAGCTACTCGGGAGGCTGAGGCAAGAGAATTGCCTAAGCCCAGGAGCTAGAGGTTGCTGTGAGCTATGATGCTACAGTACTCTACTGAGGGTGATAAAGTGAGACTCTGTCTCTACAACAAAAAAAAAATTTGATACACTAATGCTGAGATTGAGCAGCCCTTATAAGAGTTTTCTTAAAGATTACATTTCTTCTGAGGCTTTCTCTTTTTCATTGATTTCAAGCATATTTGTGATTACTCATTGAAGCATTTTGAGAATGGCCACTTTGGACTCTTTACCAGATAATTCTAATCTCTCTGCCATCTCAGCATCGGCATCTATTGATTTAATTTTGTTCATTCAGTTTGAGATTTTCCTGGTTCTTGACATTATGACTGACTTTTGATTGAAACCTATTTTATGACGATGGATCTGCTACTGTCATCCTTTCTCTGCTTTTCTTTTTCTTTTCCTTCTCCACGTACCCCTACCCCTTTAACCTGAAGCTCAAATAAGACTAGGAAAAAAATTCAAAGTTTGCTCACAAATAGAAGGAGACTTGTACTTTATGTGCCACATTTAAATTCTCCAGGAAGAAAGGACTTGTCAATAAAGAGACTTTATGAGCACAGATGGCGGTAAGGCTGTGACACCCGTCTTCCTTTCCTTCATTGTCAACTAATGTCACATTTTTTTCCTAAAGTACCTAAGTAGCACCACCAATCTCCAAGACTGTTTCTGTTCATAGCCCATCATAACTCAGTAGTGAAGATTAATTGAAGAGGAGGCAAGTCTGAATTAGAAATCACCAAAGTACTATTTTAGAAGCAGTACAGATTTATTGCATTCAATTCAGGCTTAATTCTAAAACATGACTTGAACTGTGACTAAGGCAGTGTCTTCAAGAGTCTATTTTAAAGCACAGAGACAACCTATTTGTACATTAGCAGAAAATAATGTGTTTTAAATTCCTTGACAATAGCTTTCTTGAGCAGATTAACCACTGCTTTTAAAATACTATTTATTCTGCTACCAAATCTTGAGTTAATTTGAGCCCAACTTTCTCTAAATTTTCACGAATTCTAAAGTAGTGGAATCCAAATTGGAAGCTTGATTACATGTGATATTTCTGTGTAAAGGTCATTAATTAAGCTGCATTGCACTATGAACATTAGAGTCTGGTTTGGCACGATCCTTCCATAACCTGAAATCTAACATGATTATTTCTGTATGATTCATTTGCCATAAAATTAAAAGGGCTATATTAGCTGGTGATTTGCATTAATGATCAATAAATACTAATCCTTATCTTTGAATGTTTCATTCTTTCTCTTTTTTATGGTTGATTTAGACTTTCATCGATTAAGCATCTGCTTGTACAAAGTGCTTCCTGATACCCAAGACTTAAAACACTGTACTCTACTCATGCAAATGTATTATTGAACATGTTTACATTTGAAAGTAGTTGAGCATTACGAGA
Source organism: Perodicticus potto (assembly GCA_963574655.1). Classification (NCBI taxonomy): domain Eukaryota; kingdom Metazoa; phylum Chordata; class Mammalia; order Primates; family Lorisidae; genus Perodicticus; species Perodicticus potto. Next base: position 45,411 of record CAUYRH010100086.1, on the reverse strand, counting down.
TTCTAAACCTAGAAATTTCCCTAAGAAAACCTAAAACCGTCTAGTAGGAGAGTTACCTGGCTGTTTTTAAAATAGCATTTGAAATTCACAGAGAACAATTCAAACTTGTCACAGAGGGAAAATCAAAAGTAGTTCAGATAAATTGTAACACTGAGCAAGATGTTTGTGTGTTGATAGCTTGTTTCCCACCTCCAGATCAATTTGGCCATAAGCTAATTCTTACCTTTGTAATTTATAACATAAAAATAGACTTCTGCTTAGTCCAGGAAAGTTGAGTGTGTATAGAAAAGAATTGCCCTATTTCACCTTGAAGAATAGCAATATAGGTCCATAGGTGATGAAATAGGAAACTTACTAAAAATGAAGATTTTTTTTTAAAGCAAAAAAGTATTTTTTTAACTTCATAAGGATTTAGAGGTTGATCATTCATCATATCCCTCTGTGTGAGAGGATAGAAATCAAAACAGTGGTTTAGAGTGGGCTCCTTTGGTAGTATAGGCCCTTCAAGTCCTACTTTTTTGAAGAGTCAACAGGACACATGAGATGATTACAGCATCAACTGCATAGCCACAAAATTTAGTCAGCAGGAAAGTCCCAGCCCCTTCTGCATGGCAATGTTCTCAGAACTAGGTCGGTAGTTCAAGGTCGCCTTGCACCCTCTAATACAGTAACTACTAGACACGTGGGTCTGTTCAGTGTTCAAAATGTGGCTATTCTGACAGGGGAATTGAATTTTTTATTTTAATTGAAATTGAAATTTAAAAACTGATATTCAATTCACATATTGGAAGACTTCTTGTTCAGTCCATTTGAAACAATTTTGGCGTGCAATTCTACTTTTTCTTCCATAAACTGTACAAATCTAAGTATAGGTTAGCTATTTCCAATGAAAATGAAGGGACCAAATTGAGACACGTTGTAAGGATAAAATACACAAAAATTTTAAAGGCCTAGTGCAACAGAAAAAGGATTGTAACTTAGCTCATGCATCGTTTACATATTAAATAATAAAATTTTGAATAGTCAAAGTTAAGTAAAATATTAAAATTAATTTTTCAAAGTTCATCTGTTTCTCTTTACTTTTTTGAAGTGACTATTTGAAAATATTTAATTACTAATGTGTCTCACGTCCTATTTCTATTAGATACACTCTGTTAGAGTGTGAGCTAGACTCACTCTTTAGCTAGCGTGTAAAAGTCTTGGTGGAGATTGAATTGTGTCTGGAAGAAGAATAAACTAACAGCGGTAGGAAAAAAAGGAAAATCTTCCAGGTTTCAGCTTCCCTGGAGGCAACTGGTCTAGGCCAGTTTGTGTCCAGTTGTCTCCTGAACCTGAACCTAAGTATAAGAAAGAGGCTACTTAGACGGCTGAGTGTTTGCTGTTTGTTCAAAAACCCAAGGCTTTGTAGCTTTGAGTGTCATTTTAGCTTTCTGTTACCCCTCCAAATCTTACTTTTTAAAAGCTTTTACCTCTCTAGGTTTTAATATTAGCTATTAAAATTTCATATAAAAATCCCCTTTTACCATCTACTTTCCTATTGCAATATGACTCAGCTCTTTCCTTAATCCCAGGTTAAAAAAATATATATACATATAGAAAATGAAATACCTGCCAATGCACAGCCTTCCAAAAATCTTAACACTCCACAGTTCTGGTGAAGGCGACATCAAAAATTAGATCTCTGGCATCAGAAAAAACACTCTTCCCCTAGTGATTAGAACATTTCCTTTTTCTAAAAGACCTTTCCCTTTCTACCTGGCCAAGTGAAATTGCCCACGGAAGTGAAATTGACTCTCCACCCTAAACTTCCTGGGAGAAGCTTTCCTGAACAAAATAGAGAATTGCTTTCTCTGCCCAAGATCAGAACTTTGCTTGTTTAGTTTGAGGCCCAGGAAACCATCTGGATCACGAAGATAATTGCTTCCTCTTGCTAAACTAAGGGATAAACAGACATATTTCTCAGTTACTCAGCTGCACACACCCCTCACCTGCTACCCTGCCCCCAAGATCCTTGCTTAGCATCATTTTTGACTTTGGCTGCACGTTAGAATCACCCTAATAGTCTTTGACAAAAAATAAGGCCCAGAGCCTAGGCCAGATTAACCCCAGGAGCATTTCAGCTCCTCAGGGAGCTTGAAAAGCAGTTGGCCAAGCAGAAGATTCATGTGCAACTGGGCACTTCTCCCTGCTCACTGATCGCATAACTCATCCTTCTCATGAAAAGATGGAGCACATAAATGTGGGTGGGAAAATACTAAAACTACTAAAACAGCCTCTTCAAGACTTGCAAGTAGATTCTATGTTATGTTCCCAGGGAAGGAGAGGAAATGGTACCAAAGGGAATCTAGCTACAGAGCTTTGGGCAATGCTTTGCTTGTATTGCATGTTCAAGGCTTACTTGTTGACAAAAAGAATGCCGTAATTATCTGACAACGCATTTTTTCAGCCCTAGAAACGTTTTATTAATATTAGTCAAAATTACACCTTTTGGGGGCAGGACACAATAATGAGTGGGACTTTACCTAACAGCTGCAATCAATGTAACCTGGTTCTTTGTACCCTCAATGAATCCCCAACAATAAAATTAAAAAATTAGTCAAAATTAGAAAGAAAATTTGGAATCTAATTTGTTGTTAAGCAATAGTCAGAGGAAAATATTTTTGTTTAAGAATTAACTATATAGAACAACTGGAGCACTACTAGTAATAAAACCCAGAAAAATGTGGGGTTTATTAACTTTTGGAAAACACAGTAGAACTTCTGTAAGTTGACCACCCATGGTACTGTAACAAACTGGTCAACAGACCAAGGTGGTCAACATGGGGAACTAGGCCTGCTGTACTGATATGTACCTGTGGTGCATGTTTAATCCATGAAAAGTAGGTCAACTTAAGGAGGAAGTCAGTGCAGGGAGGTGGCTAGCCCCAGAGATTCTACTGTATTTGTCAGTAATATTTGAAAATGCAGAACATCCTTAAAAGTCTACAGATTTGAGTGTGCCCCAAGCCCAAGAAAACCTGTCTCACGAGAGAGCATCAGCCAGTTGTCAAGATTCCCTGGAGAAGTTTGTCACAGCCAGATATAAATGTAATGAAAGGCAGGAAAAGAAAAGCTACAGTCAGGGACAAAGAAGTTGACAGGCTCTATCCGTGGTGGTAGGCCAGAATGATAATCATAACCCAAGCTGGTTTTCCCAAGATTTATTATGGTTTAGTACATTTGTCAGCACTGTATCTTGGTTAATTTAGTTAAATTAAAATCAATAGACTAAAGGAAAATTATGTAAAGATGAAGAGAAATGTTTCTTGCATTTTTTGAGATAAACTAAACTGAGCACTTATTTCCCAACACATGGGATTATAGATTCTCTCTGTGTATGATTCGTGTGGATCTTAATTGTTGTGCTGTGCTTAAAATTCAGTCTTTTCAAATGGATGTTCTCTGGTCACCTCTAAGGTTTAAAGATTTGAGTATCTAAATATCAACATATTCCATTGATGTTGACAAAAGTTCTAGTCCATCAAATGCCATCCATTTGACTCGAAAGTTTTTTGTATCGTTATAAAGCTAGTATAAATGCAACTCTAAAATCTCACCAATTCTCACTAATCAGGTTCATTATCAAATTGAACCTGATCTCTATTAGAACTAAACTGTTGAGTAGAATTGGTTTTGTAATATCAGAATTTATAAAATGATAACTAGCCAAGAACTTTGCATTGGAGAAAGTTCTGCTTTTTTTTTTCAATTTTTTTTTTTATTAAATCATATCTGTGTACATTAATGCAATCATAGGGTACAATGTGCTGGTTTTATATACCATTTGAAATATTTTCATCAAACTGGTTAACATAGCCTTCACCGCATGTTCTTAGATATTGTGTTAAGACATTTATTTTCTACACTTAGTAAATTTAACATGAACCCTTGTAAAATGCACCGTAGGTGTGGTCCCACCAATTACCCTCCCTCCACCCAACTTTCCTCCTCCCCTCCCTCTCCTCTTTCCCCTTCTTCTTGGGCTATTGTTGGGGTATAGCTTTCATATGAAAGCTATAAATTGGTTTCATTGTAGGGATGAGCACATTGGATACTTTTTCTTCCATTCTTGAGTTACTTTGCTAAGAAGATTCTGCTTTTTTTAATTGATCCTTGGGTTTAATGAGAGCAGACTCCGTAAGAACTGATGAGGACTTTTGCCTCTAAGAAGCACAGCCCATTTACCATTTAGAAGCTAAAGTTTAGAAATAGAACCTGATACAATGCATTAGAACTTCAATAGAGTGAAGCCAGAAAGCACACTAGGAAAATTTGTAATTCTCTAATACCAGTGTAGGTTTCTAAACCAAATTATATTCAAGCAACAATGGTTTGCATCTGTTGCAGGCAGTCATTGTACCTATAATTAATATTTAAGTACTGCAAGTCACAGCAAGAATATGAAAATATCTATTCCATTCAGAGACTGTACTCAAGAAGTCTTTCCAGTTCTAGCTACACAATATGATAATTTTAAAAAATTAACTTTGTACTCATTTTAGACCGAAGTGTGTTGAACTACGTGAGGTTTGTTTTCAATGACAAAAAATGAGAGGAAATTCTGAGTTACTTGTAGACTTACACCTTATATTTAGGGAAAGATGGAACTTTGGTTTCCTAAAAGATATAAAGAGTTTGGATATAACCCTGTACAGTAGTTTCATTTCAAAATGAAAATTCATTCACCATGGAAATGAAAGATTTTCAGTGCTAACACTTTTTTCTTAGAAGAGCTCTATGAAGAAGAAAACTGGATGTTATTGCAACAGTTTTTAACAAGTTCCTGGGTATACAAGTTGGATTGTGTCATCTCCCAATGAGACAGACTGAATTCCTAATCCCTGGAACCCATGAATGTGACCTTTTTTGGAAACTGCAGATGTGATCAAGTCAAGATGGGGTCATGCTGAAGTGGGGGGCCCCTAATCTAATGACCAGTATCCTTATAAGAAGACAGAATACCAGGCATGGGAAATGTCAGAGATAGGTTTGTAAACTAAGAAGCACGAAGTATTGCTGGTGAGCACCATGAGCTGGGATTTGAAGGAAAATGTTCTCCCCTGAGCCTTCAGAGAGTGAGCATGGCCCTGCTGTGTTTTGGACTTCTGGCTTCTAGAAATGTGACTAAATCATGATCTTTGTTTTCAGCTGCCCAGTTTCTGGTAATTTGTTCAGCAGCCCTAAGAAACCACTGCATGGGCTTATAGACAAAGGAAATCAAAGTTCCATCCTTAAGCAAATAAAAAATATAAGTTTATGATTAACTCAGAACATCCTCCCACTTTTTAAGAACTAGTCCTAGGCTTGCATTATCCTTATAAATGCCCTAAGATTATTTTTTAAACCATATGTTACCAAGAAGTAGACAAGTTTCTGCATGAACACTACGTAGCTTCGTAACAATTAGCCATCTGTTTATAATGCAGTTGAAGACTGACGGCATCTCAGTGGAAACAGGGAAAACAACAGAAATATTATATCTGCCAAGTTCTAGGCATTCGTTATCTTACATGGTAATTTGTTGTCTCACGAGATCACTAAGGAGAGAAAAAACCATGCTGTGCTACCAAATAAACTTTGTAAAGTAGGTAGCTTAATAGCAAATTAATGATGTGCCGACAAGATCAAGAGAAGGCAAAAAATAAAAAAAATACAGTTTTCTTCAGTGCAGCCAACAATGCCAGTTGGTAAGATGTCCCATGAGAAGGTATTACTTATTTTTTTCCAAAGAGCTATTTGAAAAACAGAGAGTTAGCTATTCTAAGATGATTTTTTTCAAAGCCATTTTGTTTCAAATATTAGTATAGTTCAGACATCATAATCTTAATATCCTTCTTAACAATGGTATTCGTGGGGTGAAGTCTAAACTCTTTCAATCTCATGTTTGACTTAATGATAGATTTCATAGAGTATGTTAATACAGTTGGGTTTGTTGTCAAGAATGAAGCAACTTTAAGTAAAGTTCATGGAAAGTAAGAAAAAAAGTAGACCATAATCCTTGCCAAGGATTGGTTACAATACAGTTAAGACTACAATATAGTTACACTGAGAAATTAATTGTATATATTAGACAATAAAGCCCTTACTTATCTATCCCTCATAACTACAAATTTTAATAAGAAGATAGATAGGTAAGTAGAGATAGATATTACAAACTGGCTTTATTTTTTAATTGCCATAGAGTGGCTTTACTATTTGGAAACTCTAAAAAAGAATATATTGTTCAGCCTAACCTGAATTAAAACACAATATTTGTTACCTCCAGGACCATCATCTTAAAGATGATGACAAAGGAATTTCAGGTGACAACTTAGGGTGAGAGATAGTGACCCACTGTTTTCTTTCCTATAGATTTTCCTCAAGTGGAGAAAACCCATCACAATGTTTCTTCCCTTCTCTATTGTTTTGAACTCTCCCTTAATATCATCCTGGTGCTATTCTGGTAGGTGTTCCCTTCTGTGTCAACCAGGTTTCTGGTTATGATGAGGATTTCCTTCTGCTCTAATGAAAAGAGCACTCTATTACAAGGAAGAACTACACTTCTGATCTCAAAGGACAAATAGTTTCTGTGAAAGCAGGAACCACAATTAAGGCCTCTTGGAACTTAATCCAGTGCCTTCCAATGTAAGGGTGGTTGCCAAGCCATCAGCCCATTCCTTCAGCAGATACTAGAATATCTACTATGTGTGGAGCCGTGTATTAGATGGGACAGAGGATGCAGAGACAAGTCAGATGCAGCCAGACTCACAAATGCTTCAGAGCCTACGAGGACAGAGAAATCATTCATAAATAAATGAAAAATAAAATTATAGAGAAGTCTTCATGGTTGTTCATTTACTGTGGTACTCCACAAGTCCACTGTGTATCTTCCACCTGCCACTTTGTCCTGCAGGCTGAAAAGAGAGAGTTGGAGAGTTTGCAGTCCAGTTGGGAGAAGAAGACGTTAAAACCTGCAGTGGCATTCCAAAGTCATAGTACAATGAGAAGTGGAATCCCAGATATTAAGAGAAGGAATAGCTGGGACATCCAGTCCAATGTAAAGGGTCTGGAGGATATTTTTTTTTAAGTGCCTATAAACTAAGACATGAAGGATAAGAACCAGCGTGAAACTTCATGGCAATGCTGATATAACCTAAGCACTGATAAGATTGCCTTCCAGCAAGCCACTTCGAGGCAGCTTGAGAAACCACGTCATCCTTTTGGCCTCCCCACCATCCAGAAAGATACTGCTTGGCAAACCATGGTTTACGAACACCTGATGCATTGCCATGATTAGACATTAGAAGTTTAAAACACAACCAGGAGACCTTGAAAATATGAGCACCAAGGTCAAATCACTAGTCATTTTCATCACGTCCCTGGGATTTGGCTTGTTTTGTATCCAAGGTAACTTAAGGAAAGCAGCCTGAAATCACAAAATAAAATTTCCAAAACATTCATCCTTCATGTGCATAATAATGGATGTCATAAATTTATTATTAGTTACAATTTCCTGCAAATTAGTTCTTTCTTGAGTCTGGGTGACTAAAGATTCAGCGATGGGGTTCTTCAACTTTAAATCACAGCTCAGTAAACAATCATTGAGTAAGCATCTCTGAAACTGCCTTTTAATAAAAGGGGGAAAACATTGCATTGTTTTGTAATGTATCTTCTTAAAATATATTTCCTACTAATGGTGAATTTTAAAAAATACGTGGACTATCAGTATAACTTAGATTGTTTCTCAAACCACCGACTATGTCTGGGGTAGATACTTGTAGGAACTCACATCAACAGTCTTCACAACACTCAATAGCCCAACGATAGAAACGGATTTCCAAGGGTATTTTATTATCCAAGAAATTAACTGTTTACAAGAGCAACCAAGTGTCTTTGCATTTCAGCACAGCCACTTCAGCAGTTCTCTTAAAGCTGAAAATTCACAGAAAAAGATAAAACCTCTCAACAATTATGGTGATCTTCGAGTAAATCATGGTGTATGTGACACAGTGCATCATCAAATTGTTGCCGTATCCACATGTCATTTCCAAAATGAAAACAAGTCTATTAAGGTGCACATCAAAAGTAGGTTGGGACCATGTAATTTGATCACGAGGTCTTGCCTTCAGATCAGATCCAAAAACAGCTCAAGTGAGTGGAAGAAAAAAGGTTGAGAATATGATGAAAGGGAGGGAAGTCTCAGGTGACAACAATGTGTTAGGAGAATGAAAATATCAAATTATAATAGAATGATTGAAAGAACCAAATCAATGCAGGCAAAGTGAAAAAAAAAAATGCCATCAACCCTGGGCGGGGTGAAGCTTCACATCACAGACAAGGAAGCAAGTGAAAGAATAGACAGATTCCAATTTCAGCTTGCAAGAAAGTGGTGCTTGCAAAATAATTGGGGAAGGGAAGTGAAAAAATAAACTGCTGTGTAAAGACTTTCAATCCAGAGCCCCCCGAATGATGACTAGAGCTATTACTCTCTTTTTGCTTTTGTAATCTCCGCTTGAGGAAAGAGTCTGCAGAATGATGGAAAACACAGATTGAGAATAGTTAGGTTTGTGCCAGGGACTGACTGGTTGGCCCAGTTTCCTACCACTGTACAAGTTAGCCTAGAGTATTTTAGCTTATTAAATCACTTTGCGCATTTAAATAGATCATTCTACACGTTTATTTTTTAAGAGCATCCAATAAATATTTATTCAGCTTCTATCCTGTATTAAGTATTTTGCTAATACTGAAGGAAGTATGAAAAATAATTCACAAAATTGCTATGAGACAGACATTTGTATGACACCCATTTCACACGTAGGGAGACAGAAGCACAGGCATATTAGACACCCAAGTAACACAGCTCGGAAACGGCAGAAACGCTGTGTTACTGCAGGTTCTTCTCGAAGCAGATGTCCAGACAAGAGTACATGTGGAAGAGATTTATGACGTTTGTCTATGAGTGAAAGTTGGATGTGGAGACTGAGAGAGCCTTTGGCCGTGTAGCTGCTCTGACCTTGTGGAGGGAAAAGAGAAGGAATAAGATTGAGTAGGAAAATTTTTAGACTGTGGTGCAATTCTAGAAAATTTTGGCTTAAGCCACAATTGCCCATCTTAGGCGTATCACATCTTGAAGAAATGAGCCCGCCCGAGGTCCCCGCCCTGCTCTGCATTGGCTGAGGCAGCCGAGGAAGGGTGGCCCAGGCACATGGTGATGGATTCAGAGCAGCGAGGCCATCAGTCATCACGCCCCCTGCATCAGGAGAGCTGAGAGGCTGTTTTATTGGTGCCGCAGTTGGGATCTCAACCCCAAAACTTTATGCCAGAGAGTGTATGCCCAACCCCTATGCCAAGGGGTCCTCAGTTACAGGCAGAGAATGCAAACTTTTGTATGTAGCAATGCATAAACTCTTTTTATTCTTGGCGTCTTCTTTGCTTGTGTCAGAGCTAGAACATTCAGAGCAATATACTTCTCTTTCATGAGAACAGGTAGATGTCACCTAGGAAAATGGAGGGCGAGGAAGATGAAATTCCCCACGTGGCTTCACCAGTGACCACTGGGGCACACTTTGCGGTGGGTGAGAGGAGACAGACTCTGGCTGGTCCCCAGTCTGAGGATGGGAGGGGGTCCCTTTCACCAAGAGCCTCCCTTACTTAGAGATAACCACACATCTCTTCCCACTGCTCAACTATTACCTGGTCCCAGGCAAGAAAGCATGGAGGCTTTACAATGTAGCCTTGCTTTTAGCTAAGCTTAGCAAAGAAGCCATTTGAAATAGTTACAGGCCTCTGGTCATCTATGAACTCAGACTAAAAATCACTGCCTCCCCACAGTTTGATCATCCATTATGAAGTAAGTTATACTTATACTTATTTAATGGGAAAAGAATAAGAAAATGCTTTAGGTATTGATTGAAAGAATTTGCTAGACGTTTAAACCACGTCGTTGGTTGTTGCAATGACTGGCATTAGGAGAACGGTGATAGGATTAAGTAACTAGTAACCGCTGCAAGCAGGGGCAGGATTTGAGTCTTCTGTCTGACCCGCAGGCAGCATTTCTTTCTCCTCCACGACCCCCTGTCCCGGGGATTCTACTGAGCTTGGGCTTTGCAAAGTACTGGTATGTGGGCTGTTTCATTGGAATTGTGGTGCTGCCTTCGTTACAGTCCAGCATTCTGCGACTTGAAGATGTTGAATGCCAGAAGGTCTGTTGATTCCTTCCCCCTCCCGTGACCCTCCCGCTGCGGTGCTGGGGTATCGCCCCCCACCGAGGCCCTCACAACAGGCAGCACGTCCCTGGTCGGTGCTGGGAGCTGCGGCAGGCACTCTGCTGTCTCCACTCTTCCCCATGTTTTCTTGCCTCTAATCCTCTCTTCGTTCTGGAATTCACTCTCCGTCTCCCTCCTTCTAATCACACATGTGTCGCTAGCATCTCTCCCTTTCTTTGAGACTGTGTGAGTCGTGGAGTATTTCAGGGATTCAGTCCAAAACACTTCCACGGCTGGCTCCTGTCACAGCGGCCTCAGCCGCGTCTGTCTTTATCTCTCTGTTCTAGTCTCTCCTTCAGCTCCAGATTTCCTGCTCGGATTGGAGAGACTACTAGACAAGTTCCTGTGTTGTGCTTTTTCCCATGTGTTTTGGCTTTTAATGCTCATGAGTAAAATTGATTCTAAAATTGCCATCACCCGGAGAAGAAAAAAGCAAAGCCAGGGAGAGCCAGGAGGAGAACCCTGTCCTCTTGACCCACCCCACACTCTTCTACCACCACAACGCCCCGTGGAACAGTGATCACCCGCCCTGTGTGTTCCAATGCCCTGAAATCTGTGAGGTGTGATTTGGCTCTTTTGAATTCTCTTGGTTCCTGATATTAGCACAGATTTTTTTTCACCTTCTCTTTTTCAAGTAGTCCTGCATCAGACCCAACTTTGTAATTCTTATTGTTAGCAGGTGATTATATTTTTGAAGCTCACAAGCACCAACTTCAGGGAAAGTGTAAGTCTTACAGCATTCATTGGTAATCAGAAAACTATAGAAATGAATAGAATAATCATAAATATTCTCTAACTCGTTATTTGATGTCTTTATTCTTTTTTTTAATTGTGGAGCACATTTACCTATGTCTGGAGATCTAAAGACTCATGAATCTACCTTAAAGGGTAGATAGTTACAGGGTGGAGGCAAGATGGGCAGATTTAGCGATTGATCTCTCAACAAATAAATGTCCTGAGAGGTCGCTAGAAGGAATTCTGGTGTGGGGCTGCGACATTTCCAGTTCTAATGGCTCATGCATTAATTGCCCAAAATGATGTGAAAGAGAAGAAAATAAATTTTGACTCAACTGATTAGTTATACTATGAAGCTTTTCATTTAGGAATTAGTAAAAGTAAATGTCTTATTTATTTCCAAAAATAAGTGTTTATCCACCAGACACGCTCTTTTTGACACAGATCACTTTCCCAGTTCCATCTCACAAAAGAATCAAATATATTTATCAAAAATCCTTCTCCATTAAAAATTTTGCTATAAATATCAAACAAAAGAGAAAAATAAAAGTGAACAAATAATTAAAATAAAAATATATAGCATCCATTAGTAGGCATTGTTCACATTAAAAAATAGTTCATGTCTCTTTATGGTTTATACACAACTTATAAGACAGTACTCAATATCTGTGCTGATGGAAATCTGAGCATTCAGTAAGGTAAAAGTGCTAACAAAAACTTGAGTTTGGCATTAGATTACCAATAATACTAATTGATTGTACTTACTGGCGTACCTAATGAGAACTAGCATTCTAAATCTATCCCAATAGATAGGAATCCATGTTCCAAACTGAGATCCAAATTGTTAAAGTCAGTCTCACTGGGAGTAATCCCCTTACAGCTCAGGAGCTTTGAAGCAGAAACTTTTGTTAAAGTAAATGGGTAGGGCATGTATAACAACATGTCTTTGGAATTGGCTAAGAAAAATCTAAACTATAAAATGCTCCTATCATAGTTAGTAGACTTGGGGAAAAAAACAAAACAAGTAAAGAAAAATAATGCTTAACATAATCTTTTCTACTTCAGCAGCAAAGGTAGATTTACATTTGGGGGCATTTTCAGGGTCAGATCCCTCCAGAGGACCCCACCTTCAGAAGCGTAGGAAAGTGTCCACTGCACATTGAGGAGTCTTTCCTGGTAAGCAAAATACATGGGAGCCGAGTACAGGGGTGAAGAATTAAACTCAGCCCCACCTAGTGTGACCAGGGATAAAAGTCAGAGTGTATCACTCACCTCATGTTCCAGAACAGAAATTTATTCCACTTACTCTATCCACATGGGGACCCTGCCAGGTTCCACCTTATTTTCAAGAATTAAAAGGGAAATCCCAACAACCTCCTGGAAGAGATTGCTCTGCCTGGATTTTCCGTTCTCCGTAGAACACGATGGCACCTTTCCCGTCTCCTTCTGTCCTGCTCTTGTGCGCCGTTGCCTGTCCCTGTCTTTATGTCACTCTCCTTTGGTGTCTAATTTGTCTAATTTGCTGCAGAAGTTTCCTGCTGCTTTTTCTTATCCTTTGTCTTCCTTCTTGTTCCCCCCATGTTGTATATTAGCTGCTGTGCAAAGTGTTATGTTTCTATTTTCATAATTTCAAAAGCTGATTAGAACATTTGCATATATGAACATACATATTAGTAAAAATAATTTTTCATTGCATGGGAACTTCCATTACTGTGTGTCCACAAACCTGCCAGCACCTGAGAGGGAGGGAAAAGCCATTTTTCCTATTATGGAACAAGAAAGGGATCGATCACCAGATAATGGGTAAAGCTGCTAATATTAGGTATTATGTGCTTCACCAAACCTTGGAATCAAACCACAGTATAACTACCATTGATATTGCTTCCTTTTCCTTCACAATTGTGGTTTTCTAAAATTGCAGCTGTAGTGGCTGATGTTCCTCTATTTTGCTCTATTTGGTCAACCTGTGGCTCATCATGAGGGGGAAACAATACCTTTCAGAAAGCCTGACGGGAGGACATTTGTTATTTATGTGATGGCCAGTCTGTGCTGCCTGCCAAGGACCTGGCACAGGAAGGCAGGTGGGTGGTCGTGCGGCAGGCAGGGAGGGGCCACACCGTGAGGAAGTAAGCGAGGGTTGGGAGGGGCACCTCATGGGACGAGGGCTGGTGTGGGGTGACTTCAGGGGGGCTTAATCTGGACTGGGTGTGGTTGGGGAGTGGGTGCAGCTTGATCGCTGAGTATCTTAATGGCGTTTTTCCTGGGAGGCAGGAGAGGAATGAGGAATGTTACTCCTTTGGAAAAAAAAAAAAAGGGTCGTCACTTATGTCAACCAGAAGAGGGAGCTGCTTGGTTATTTTTGTGGTCACACAGGGTCCTCCATGCTCAAACACTGAGGACGTTACTGTCTTGTTTGACTTCAAGGCCATAGAATGACTCGTTTGATTATTGCTTATATTCTGTGGAGTTCTGTTATTTTCAGGAGCCTAGCTGCTGTTACAGCCTGCTGGGATCTGTAAGCTCTCAGCTGTTAGAGTCTTTTTATTTTTCTTTCTTGCTCAGGTCCCAAAGTAAAGAATAAGTAATCAATCAATCAATCCAGGTATAATAGCTGCTATATGCCCAGCACTGAGCCAAACATTGTGAACACCATATGGAGAAATTCTCATTAATAAAACACTAAGATTAAAGAGAAATGTGAAAGAACATAAAAGAACTAAGATTTGAAACTGAAGTAAATATTCCATCACTCATCAATCTTATGCCCTAGTAAGTTTTAAATAAAGTTTTGGTAAAGCCATTGATTTATTTTATAGTTATAAGAAATGGTACCATTTGAAAATTCATTTTTATAAACAATTGAATTGTTCTTTCTCCTAGATAAGCTCAAGAAACTTTGCCTTGTGAATGCCTGACAAAGGCTTTTCCCCCCTAATTAGCTATTTTTGTTTTACCCCTGTTAGCTGTTTCTTCATGTAGAAGCCAAAATGTGTATGGTTGTTGATTCTGTATGTTTAAGCTCTGCTTTATTACTCTTAATCTTGAAAAGATAGTGAATCATTTATAAATATACACATGAAAAATTTAAATTGATAGGCAAAAAATTAAATTCAAGCAGTATTTAGCAGCTGCTTGAATGTTATTAATGCATCTGCTTTATTAGAGAATTCAAGGTCATGGACCTGTTATGAGCAAAGCTTAAAGGAGTCCTGGTTTTAAGCAGGGGGGATTTCCAACACTGAGCTTTCTCAGTATTTTGGTAGAGTAACCTGGAGTGTGTGTATGCTTTTTCCAGCTGTATAGTAAAATTTTTCCTGCCATCTTTTATGTTTTCCAATGGAAATGTTAACACAGAAAGTTTAGGGTGTTTTTCTTTTTGATTTAGTGGGGTGACATGTGGAAGTATTTGATTTTATTTCAAAAAAAAACAGAACTCTAACAAAGATGTTTTTTCTGCTTTGTTGAGAAAACGGAGTTGTCTTTTTAGTTTAAAAATCATAGCAAAAAGTAATCCAAATGCCCATCAGCTAGTGAATGAGTGAGCAAACTATGGTATGTCCATTCAATGGAATATTACTCAGCACTCAAATAGAACTATCATGTATGCTACAGCACAGAGGAGATGAGAAAACATGATGCTGAGTGAGGGAAGCCAGGCACAAATGGTCATACACCAGGCATATGAATTGTCAACAAAAGCCAATCTATAGAAACAACAGACAGATTAGTAGTTATCTGGGGTTGGGGGTATGAGGACAAGGACTGATTGCAAGTGGGGGTTAGAAGAAATTTTAGGGGTGATGAAAATGCCCAAAGACTGCACTGTGGTGATAGTCACACAGCTGTATCATGACAGATCACTAAGAATCACTGAATTGCCCACTCTAAATGTGAAGTGCAAATTAATCTAACCACTCTAGAAAACTGCTGGAAATGCCTACTAAAACTAAACATATGTCTCCTCTGCAACCCAAATCTTTCACATGTGGGTGAAATCTCTAAGCTAAATGAATGCCTAGGACCACAAAGAGATAGATATGAAAATCTTCATAATAGCCACAAACTAGAAACAGTCTTAATTTAATGTCCATTATGAGAAAATGAGGCACATTCATCAAAAGGAATCCTATAAATTGACAGGGAAAAGAACAGTTCCTTGTATACTTTATGGGTTAATTTTTATCATAAATAATATACCAGTACAGCTATAAAAACGTTATGGACATCTGAGTAAATACTTAATACATACTTTTGTGCCATATGTTTCTTTTTTTATATTTTTATGTGTTTATATGTTTTATATGTTTTTACTTTTTATTAAGATGTTAGAGAGATGTGTGTGTGTATATATATATACATATTCACACATATATAATAAAGTGCATAACAGAAAGTATGTTAATCTTAAGAATGGAGCCTAATGGCTCGGTGCCTGTGGCTCAACGGGCTAAGGCACCAGCCACGTACACCTGAGCTGGCAGGTTCGAATCCAGCCCGGGCCCACCAAACAACAATGACGGCTGCAACCAAAAAATGGCGGGGCGTTGTGGCGGGTGCCTATAGTCCCAGAGGCAAGAGACTTGCTTGAGCCCAGGAATTGGAGGTTGCTGTGAGCTGTGATGCCACAGCACTCTACCCAGGGTGACAGCTTGAGGCTCTTTCTAAAAAAAAAAAAAAAAAAAAAATGGAGCCTAATAAGTTTTTTAATATGCATACATATGTATCAACTACCTAGAGCAAGTTAAGAAATTTCCAGCATGCCAGAGGTTCTCGATGCTTCTTCCTAGTAAATATCTCCAAAGGCAATCACTATTCTGGTCTCTATTGCTATACATTCAAGTCACCTGTTCTTGAAATGCTCATAGGTTGAATCATGCAGAATGTAGCCTTTTGTATCTGTCCCCTTTTACTGAGCATATCTGTGAGATTTGTCCATGCATGAAGTGTCCTTCTCACTATTCATAACAGCAACATGTGAATTTCAGTTCCTCTACAATCTCACCCACATTCAGTACTATATTTTCAATATCGCCCACTCTGGTGAAAGTATAATAGATGTAACTTGTTTATAATTTTGTACTGAGTAATGAAGTTTGAGTACCTTTTAATATACTGGTTGGCTATTTGTATATTATCTCTAATGAGATGCCTATTTAAACATTTTTTCCTGTTTTTTAACTGAGTTGTTGGTTTTTCTTTCATTGGCTCGTGGAAGTTTTTAATATAACCTGGACAGAAGTCCTTTGCCAAATATATCTCCTCCCAATCTGTGGCTTTCAATGTTTGCCATTTTAGTGGTAACTTTTGATTGATAGCAGTTCTGAATTTTGAAGAAATTTATCTATTTTTGATTCTTTTATTCTTAAAAGTAAATTTATAAATTGATGAATTTGTACAGCATTATAATTATCACCACAATCCAATTCTTTTTTATTGTTGTTTAGAAAAACTTTGGCAGTCCCAAGTTCTATATGAAACAATATTGTAATAAAATTTCTCATTGAAAAACTACCTTTCCCGGTGTTTCTGTTCATCACAGTAAAATTTACTGTTTATCCCAAGCAAAGCGCACGCTGCATGCACCCGCCTTTGTGGCACATCCCACTTTGCGTAGTAATCGTTTGCTTATCCGACTAGCTGAGAGACACATCATGGTATTTAACAGCTTAAACTTTAGGACAAATCTCAGTGCTGCATTTCACTAAGGCTTTCTCTGCTGCAGTCTCCTCATCTGTAAAATCAAGACAATAACATAGAGAAAAGATGGCTTTTCTTACCTATCAGTAATTTTAAGGCTGAGACACCTATAATAAAATAGAGAGTACCAAGAAAAACAAAATATACAAGTTTATTTAATGTTAAGTTTTACACAAGACAGGAGCCTTCAGGAATAAAGACCAAAGCAACCAGGGAAAACCATGTGTATTTTATGCCAAGTCTGATGAGTGGACGGTTGCAGAGAAACACCATCGAACAAAAAAGGAATATGATCTAATGGGATCTAAGGGGTCTTGGCAAGTTCTGTTTGTCCGATTTCCTTTGTGCCCTGTATCTTCAGAGGTTAAAAAAAATGCCTTTCTGGGTATAGAGAGCATCTCTGGAACGAGGGTCTTACGACTTATTTTCAGAAGAAAGTCAACAGGTTTTGTGGCCTGCTTCAGGAGAAAAGGGTGGGAGGGGCAGGATCTTGCTGGTTTCTACAACCTGTTTCTGCTGTTCCCTCAATGTCAAAGTGCCACATTTTGGGGAAGCACATCATGAACCCCATCAACAATGTATATCCCCCAGGCTGTTTCTTAAAGACCATGTGTAGATAATATTTGCATAGTGCTTAAAACAGAGCTGAGCATTTAGTAAAGGTTTAATGAATGATGATGATGGTTTTATCTTCAAATTAAAGACAATGTGAAGTTAATTCTTACTCTCTAGCACCACAGTATTTGACTCAACCTTCCCATAAGCCAACTGCGCTTACTAATAATTTATATTTCAATCATTTGATAGTAATTTGAATTATTTTTTAGGTGTCTTTGTATTCTTTGAAAGGAAGTTACTATTTATTATTTATCCAAATTTATAGCAATCTTTAGGGTGTTTTCCTCTGAAAAAAACTCTTATGTTTATTTTTGTCTTCTTAGCAAATACTTTAAAGATTTAGAGAGTGGTTCATTCCAATTTAATGAATTAAACATGACCCATTATTGTCACTTCCTAATCTTTCTTTGTTTCTCCTGGGGAGGGAGAAAAGATCATTCTAGATTCTTCTTAAATCACTCTGATTTTATGCTGGAAAGAATAAGACAACGTATGTCAAATCCTTTTGAGAATATACAACACTTACTTAGACAGTTTTCCTTTAATTCTGATGGTGACAGGCTATAATACTACTGAATAAATTCTTACCAAGCTCAGGCTTCTGGGCTAGGTTTCAATGTTTTATTTAGTATGATTCTTGCCAGCTTTCTTCCGACAGGGCTCAATCAAGATGTTAGTTAATATTCTTGCATTCGGGATGGGTTTATACTTTTTGGCATTGAGTCTGTTACAGTTTTCACAATGACACATATTTGCGTTGGTTTATTACTAAACATAGTTGTCACCAAAGAGACTGTCTCTTTTGGCCTCCATGATCTAGTAAGCGGTAATTTCACCATTTTTGCAAGTTTCCCCTAAAACAACGTAGAGTACATTTCTGCACATGGTAACTTTTAGGCATTTTCAACTTGCAAAGCTGCAAATTGATACAAATGGGGATTTCTGACAGCTTCTCTTCCGGGCTGAATGTCACTCCTGGGATCATGATTCCATGTGAAATAAGGCAACATTGGCCGGAGGAGCTGCCATCTGGACTCGGACGAGAACAGCATCGTTTACACGGGGCTGGCATTGACTCAGGGTCACAGAGCAGCTCTTTCCAGGAGCAAAATGAAGTTGTCAAGCAAGTATTTGCTGTGAGTCTGCCAGGCGCCATTCAGATATGACAAACTTGCCTTCCTCTTGTTATTGTGGCTTACTAATTCTGGAGAAAGATGGAGATTTTTTTTTTTTTTTAACGTGTGCTCGTCCAAAGGTCAAAACAATTTTAAATAAGGGCAGGCACAGTTCTGCAATAAAAATGCTGCAATCTAGCAGTGTAATATGTCCGTGTCGGGGCTGAGGGAAGTGTCATGTCTCCCTCTGCAAAGGGCACTTTAATCAAAAGACCGAAGGGAAGAAGGGGCTTCGAATTGGTTGTTCTACTTCTCCCACATCTGCATGAAATTGTGTCTGAAACTGTATATTATGAAGATGAAAGATGCCAGGGAGAAACGCATGCTCCCAAGTAAACAGAGAAATGGCAGTGTGATAAAAAAGCTTTGCCCATTTTTACAGCCTCTGTGTGTGGGTCTCAGAGAGGAGGGGCTGATGACGAGAGACGTGTTAAGGGGTTTGGGGGGACGGAGTTTCCCCCATTACTACACGTGGACATTGCTTCTTTCCTTAGCTACGTATTTCCTTGGGTGGGTAATGACAGTCAGAGGAAAAGCCAATGCCTGCTGTTCAAACACAGTGTGAAAAATAAACTTGAAAAGCATAAAAACCAGAGGCAATAAGAGCCAATCCTTCAGTATTTCTCTCCTAGATAGAATAAAAATCTGCTTCTACAGCTGTGGTGCTCACATGCTGTCTCAGCTCCAGAGCAGAAGAGTTCTCTGGGAAGCGATCTGAGTTGCTCCGGTATGGGGCTCGGAGGTGACACCCTCCTCCAGGGCTCTCTCTCACCGCACAGACATGCTACTTCTCCTGAGCCCCACGTGCAGACTGGCACTGGCATTCAACAAAAACAAATGGCGGGCACAGTTTTGCGCATGACAATTCCTGATGGCTCCTACAGTATGGTGGATGTGTTGGGGTTATTAACAGATCCACAGCCTGGAAAAGCATCAGATTTAAGTGGAACAACTATGACCTTCAAAAGCATTTCTACTGGGTTTGGAACACCCAAGTGCAGGTGCCAAGTAAACACCCAAGTTGGTATGTCGAGTCTCGGAGGAAAGAGCTGCTTTAAATTCATGAACGAGGGGGCCCCCGTGTCGGCCGAAGGCCTGGGGATGGTGAGATTGTGCAGAGAGCATGACAAGAAGGGGCACAGAAAGCCGGAGCCGTGGAGACACCATCATATTAAGACTAATAGACACAAGAACCAGAGAAGTAGAAAAAACTGAAAACTATCTCCAAACAGAGTGCAAACTGGGGCACTGTTGACTAGCAAATGCTGCTGAGAGGTCTGGTGAAATAGAAATGCAAAAGGTCCATCGGATATCGTGCAATAGAAGGAGGGGGCGACCTTAACAGGGGCTGTTTGCGTGGAAGGGCTGGAAAATCTGCCCATACAGGGCAGAATGATCGGAAAGTGAAGAAATGAAAACACCTAGGGCACTGTAGGCAGTTCCTGCAAGAATTTTTCTTTCTTAGGGGCAGGAGTAGGGCCGTGGCTGAGGGGATGAAGCGTTGAAGGAACTGAGGAGTGTTTGTGTGTGTGTGTTTGTGTGTGTGTTGTTGTTGTTTATTTTTATGTTTCTGTTTGTTGATTATCAGTCTTAGATGCTAGTGGGAAGAATCTGAGAATAATCAAGAATGAATGATGGTGATGAAGATGTGTAATCCTGAGAAGACAGAGAAAGGGTGGAACTCCCTACCTGCGTAAGACCTGGGAGCCTCCAGAGCCAGGAGAGGAAACTGTCATAGAAGGAGACAGGATAGAATAATGTTTGGAGAGAAGAGGCCAATTGTTTGATAGCATAAAGCCAAGGGGTTCCTCTCTGATAGCTGGTGTTTCCCTGCAAGTTTAAAAATGAGGTCAGATATGACCCATGAGCAGGGAGCTCCTGAGAGCACAAGCTCAGGTGGGTAATGTGCACTGGTGAGGGACTAGGGGTGGAACAGTTGGGACTGAAGTATGTGCAGCACCACCCAGTGCAGGAAACTATTAAACTGTTAAATTGTCACAGGAGAGTCCAGAGGGCAGGGAGAGTGGGATAGGCCTTGTGAGGGTCAGCGTTACTGACAGTGCGTTACTGATGCCCTGGGATCAAGTTTATGCAATTGCTTAATAAATCCACACCGAATTAGTATTGTGAACCTTGGTAGCTGCAGAGAATATACACCGAATTATCATTATAATGACCTTACTAGGTACAAAGGGAAAATGAGATGGTGGCCAACCTCTGAGCACTCAGTCTAGAAAGAAGCTGACATTTAAACAGGCAAGAAGCATGCAGCCTGAGAAAAGCCCTAACAAGCAAGACAAGTTTTTATAAATGTTTATGTGAAAATGTAACTCCCTTGCTGGTGAAAACTTGAGTAGGGAAATAGTGTTTTTATGTACGTGTAAAGAAAAAGAAGTGGCGAGTACAATGGAGGGAGGAGGGGTCCATTTCTGGGAGTGGGAATAGATATGAGTGATGTTGCTACAATATGTGAAATTGATAGAAAATAGGGATGCTGTAATTGACATCAATTAGGTCACTTCTGAATGGAAAGGAAAAAATCACAGAATCATGAAGTAACAAAGCAAGAAATAAATCATCGAAGTCCATGCCCCCATGTTGCACAGTGAGAAAGGACCCCAGAAAGGAAGAAAGGAAAAGCCTGAGGAGAGCAGAGGAGGTGGAATAGAATGAGACCTCCTGGCTCCCAAACTGTGCTCACGGCACGCGGAGATCTCTGCTTCACAGCCACACCTGCCCTGGCTGGGACACGCAGAGTCTGGAGTGTCCCGTGGGAGGGACCGCGTTCTCTGGATCCCGAGCAGCGGGCATCTGGTGCTTCAGATGAGGCGACCCTTAGCCCCCCACCTCTATGTGCGCTAGAAAACACCTATCTCACCAGGCTCACTAGGGACGTCACCACCCCCTGCAGATGTGCAGGCCTGAAGTCACGTCACAGACGGAACCGCTAACCCAGTGGGAGGCAGGAGGTGGAAGGCGGGAGAAGCAGGCCTCCAGGTCTGTCTTCACAAGGCCAGATTATGAGCCAGGCTGTGACAGAATCAGTGTTGTCACATGTGGGTCATGCCATGTACCTCCAAAATCACCCAGGATTGCAAAATAAATGACTTTTCCTAAACCTAAACAGTACAGAGAACACAGGGTAGAACCCAAGATGCCAACCTCCCAGAAGCGAATTTTCTTCTGAAACAAAGGTTTAACAGAAAAACAATTTGTTTCAACAAATATATTCAGCAACCTTTTGTTTATTTTTTTGTCTATTTGCTTAAACAAAGATTTGCTGCTCTTGTAAGGATAATAAGCTATATACAAAAATGTCTTTCCTCGGGTCATGATCCTGAACATTGATACAACCGCACAGTATGACAGAATAGCAGGTGGAGGAGGTTGTGCTGAGTTGCCACTGTCTGTCGGCTCTACCAGGGTCTCCCAGAACAGAGATCCCCCTGCCTCTGGTCTGCAGGCCAGTCAGCCTCCGCCGGCCTCCTGAGCAGGCTGCAGGCTGCACCCAGCCGCTCTCTGTCCTCGCCAGTCAACCTGCACAACCGTGTCTTACGAGGAAACTGTCAGAAAAGTCCCTGATTTGCTTTCTCTTTTTTTCTTGTAAAAGTCAGGATAAAACACAGATTATTCAGCTTCCTGATGTTAGATTTAGAGTATTGCAAGTGTGATTCTAGTGCTACTGAGACTAGGGATGCGATATAAGACATGAAGGAAGGGGTGCAAGATTCTTGCTAATAGATGAAGGCTGATAAACCCAGTTACCAAAACCCAATCCTGACTGCAAATCCATGAGTGCAGATGGTCACATAGGGGGGAGAACTGCTGTAACCTTTATACACCACATAGATAAATTACAGTTATTTCTTGAACCAACTGAGACCAGGAGAAATTGATCAATGTGATAAAGTTGTCTCAGGTGAAATCAACTTTTCACCTGATCAAGGAATAGAAAAAACTTTTTAAAAAATCCCCGAACATATGTGTATGATTTTTTTTTAATTTATATTCTTTTTCCTTTTTTATTTTTTTGGATAGGAAAAAAATTGAAAATGAAAAACTTGCATTCAGGTACTTGAAAAATACTTATTGAGCACTTAGTATAGATAGGGGCTATTTATTAGTGACCAAAAACAAAAGCTCAGCCCTGCTGGATCTTAAACTCAAGGGGGAGGAGACAAAGACAACAATAAACAAGACAGTATATAATATATCAGCCAATAATCAATGCAAAGAAATAAATAGAATGGAGTAAGGAAAAGGGAGGGAGGAAAGATATTATTTTAGGTAGATTATTAAGAGAAACACAGACTAATAAGATGACATTTCAGGAACATCTAAAGCAGTGGTTCTCAACCTTCCTAATGCCGTGGCCCTTTAATACAGTTCCCGTGGGTCGCAACCCACAAGTTGAGAACAGCTAATTTAAAGGAAGAAATTGAGAAATTGTGTGAGTAGAAGGAGAAGAGGAATCCAGGTGGAAAAACTAGCAATTGCCAAGCCCCCAAGTGAGAATGTGCTTGGGTGTTTGAGGAAGAAGAAGGTGGCCGAGAGACTGGAACAGTAAAAGTCCTGAACCAAGAAACAGACCAGTGATAAAGAGTTTATTCTTAATACAAAGCAGGGCACCGAATCCAGGCAGATTATAAAAAAGATTAATAATTGCAATCAGGGAGGCAGATGATTTTGATAGGTTTTAGAGTTTGCTTCTAATAGGCATCTTTTTTTTTTTTTTGAGACAGAGCCTCAAGCTGTCACCCTGGATAGAGTGCCGTGGCATCACAGCTCACAGCAACCTCTAATTCCTGGGCTCAAGCGAGTCTCCTGTCTCCGCCTCCCAAGTAGCTGGGACTACAGGCACCTGCCACAACGCCCGGCTGTTTTTTGGTTGCAGCATCATTGTTGTTTGGCGGACCCAGTCTGGATTCGAACCCACCAGCTCAGGTGTATGTGGCTGGCGCCTTAGCCCATTGAGCCACAGGTGCTGAGCCCTAATAGGCATCTTAAAATTATTCATCCAGATTTCTAAGACAACAGTAACTAAACAGTTCCAAAACAGTCTATGTGCATATTGTATAATTTGTGATATTCATTATAATCAAACTGAAAGCAGTTGCCTTACTAGGACCAAAAACACAAAGGACTGAATGACATACATGAAGGGCTTTGGAGAATCTCATTTAATAACAGCAGGTTAATCAACAGGCCGCTAAAATGAGTTTTGGTTAAATACATTCCAGGAAAACATTATCCTGTGTGTCAGTGTCCAATTCCTTTGTTGGACAGGGGAATAAAAGAAGAAGGGGAAATTTTAGTGATTTCTCTGTTTAACTGTGCCCCTTTTCCACACTTGAAATATCTGCCACTTGTCATTGAATTCTTTGTCATCTGACTGCTCTTCTGTAAGATTGGAGGACTTGGAATTTGTGCCACTTTTATTAACTGCTTGTGCCATAGAGAAAGACTTTAGCATCTTAGTTTCCTGGGAGGAAGACCGGGTAATGGATGAATAATGTGCGACTCTACCAGTTTGCTGTCTTACAACAAGAGAGGATTTCTGCCCCCGCTGGGCTGCAGACATGATAGGCGACCTTGGGTTTTGTGCTACATAAGCAACATCTTGCTCTGCTGCTGAAGGACGGTTGCGTTTTCCAGATAATAACACATCACTGTCTTGCAAGTAACAAGTATAATAGGATTTATAGGGTTAAAGATCAAGGCTAATTATTTTAATGTCAGCAATTTTCTTCTTTCTTTCTTGTTAAATAGTAGAAAAGAAAGGAACTAGTTCAAAAAGCCTTGGCGTTAAGGCCGCCCCTTCTCCTCTGTCCTTTTCACAACTCCCCTGGTCACGTCTCTTGCAGACTGGTTTGGAGAAACCAAACTCAGCCTGAGATTGTCTCCATGGCCGTGTTTCTGTGTGGTTAATCCAGGCCCTCGCATCTTAGGAAGAAGTCGTGAGCATCATGCTAGTGACCGTAGTTATGATCAGTACTGGGCCAATCATCAGAGCTTTTATCATTGCTTCTTTGTCAATTTCTTTTACTTCTGACCATTCATAGTGTTCAGAACCCCACTAACTAGCAGAATCCACACGTTTTCCCTGGTCACCCGGTGGCTGTTCCGTCCCTCTCCTTAGGCTTAGGTGAATTGTCTGTTCTGATCACTCATGTTGCTCCCTTACATCCTCATCACCTTGACCCCCTGAAGAATCATGAATCGGCCCTTCCTCTGATCTCCTAGTCCTCAAATCCAAGGACACCAAGCAAGCTTAGCCCTTCACCTGTATCACCTTCACTTACCTGCTGTCAACCTAGGACTGTGCTAGAAGCTTCCCGGGGGAGCCCCCTGCTGGCGAGAACACAAGCAGAGTGCAGTGAGCATGACAACTTAGTTCCCCAGAGACTGAGGCTGAGCACAAAAAGGGGGCTAACCAAACTGAGTGGAGAAGGAGAATGAGAGCAGATTGCAGAGGTGTGGGCCTTCTTCTCATCACGTCCCCTGGACTCTCCCCTGCTGTCTTTGGTCTGTCTTCTCCTCCTGTGTCATGGCATCCTAAGAGGCAAACCCTTATCTGGCCACTTGTCCCATGTCACAGGACTTCTCTAGCAGAATGCTGCTGACATTTGGAGCGAGGCAGTTAAAGCTGTTCACATGCAGACTGTCACTCACATCGTGAGACACTGGGCACCTGTGGGCCCAGGGCACTAAGTACCAGCAGCCTCGTACACATGTCTCCGACTTTCACCTGCAGACATGAAACCAGCCCCAACATTGGTCCATAATAACCTCAAATTCCCTCTCTCTACCATTAAACTGAACATTTTCCCCTATAACTATCATTCTCCTTTGAAACTTACACTTCTTTCAAATGTCCAGCCTAAATCTAAAAGCCAAGAAATCACAGGTGGGCCACCATCAGGTCACCACCTCCTACTGATTTCCTTTTACAATTTGTTTCACTTCTGTCTGGGTTAGGCAGGACTCCAAGTCCATGACAGTCCAAGTCTTTATCACTTCATTTGTGGAATAGTGGCTCAATTCCCAGTTTCCCTTCCCTCTCTTGACCATGCCTCTGCCTTGCAAAACCCACAGCGATAGACTCAGGATTAAGGCCAAAGACACATAACAAAAACCCTCCCCCAGAATCATTTAAAACTGCATTTTAAATATTTCTTAAAATCCCTTTAAATGTATGACTGATCTAGCAAGAAAGGCAGGAAGATCTTCAGAGCTAAAACGAAGAAAAAACATGAAAAATAAGCATAAGTGAGGGTGGTAGCCAGCTCTGATTTACAGGCCACTGCCAGTTCCCTGTGGCCTGTAGCTTCAGTTTTAGCCACTGTGTGGGGGCGAAAAGGGTCCCCACCAAGAGATGAGTTCCATCAAATGTCTTTTTATGGAAAACAGAATCCAAGAAGCCAGATGCTCATTGAAAAACAAAACTAAATGAAAAACTGAAAAACCCACTCTGCAAAAGAAGATGGCATAGGAACCTTGGCTCAGAGTAAAGAGAAAAAGAAATTATCTGTTGAAGTTGTGTAACAAAAAGGCCAGTTCTGACGTGTGTTCACAGCATAGCTCCATACTGTTTGGATGGCTGGAAAACTTTCTAGCTGGAAATACATTTTAAACAAGTCCCAGGGTGGCACCTGTGGCTCAGTAGGTAGGGCACTGACCCCACATACCAAGGGTGGAAGGTTCAAACCCAGCCCCAGCCAAGCTACAACAAAAAAATAGCTGGGCATTATGGCGGGCGCCTGTAGTCCCAGCTACTTGGGAGGCTGAGGCAAGAGAATCGGCTAAGCCCAGGAGTTGGAGGTTGCTGTGAGCTGTGTGACGCCACGGCACTCTACTGAGGGCGATAAAGTGAGACTCTGTCACTAAAAAAAACATAAAATAAAATAAACAGGTCCCAGATTGGTAGTGTCCCCATGTATCTGAAAAAAAGCAAATGCAAATGATCTGAGAAGAACATACCTTTAACTGGACCGCAAAGCATTTCCACAGATATGTTTGCCAGAAGCATGATATTAGGAAAACAAATTATGAAACTTATGGAGAAACAAGATTCCGTAATTGCAAATCAAAAGAAATAACTAGTAGTATTTTGGTCCTTTGAAAACGTCAGGTATGGAACTCATTGGACTGAAAATGTTTTAAGAGATGATTGCTTATGACTGTCATAAGCAGTTACAGACCTTCACCTGCTATCTTATTTATGCTGTTAATTTAAAACAGAGTTGTTTTAAATATGATATACAAATAAG
Organism: Perodicticus potto; assembly: GCA_963574655.1. Taxonomy (NCBI): domain Eukaryota; kingdom Metazoa; phylum Chordata; class Mammalia; order Primates; family Lorisidae; genus Perodicticus; species Perodicticus potto. Next base: position 18,633 of record CAUYRH010100086.1, on the reverse strand, counting down.
CTTCCTTTAACACAAAATTCAAATTAGTGAAATCTAACCATGAGACCATGTGTACATCAAGAATATCTAACTGTTGCTATTGTATAGGCTATAAACTTCTGCAAAGCAGAAGTAACCTGTGCTAACTTATTCTGTGTGGCAATTCTCATGGTGCATCATATGCAGGCTGGGGAAAAAAAGAGGGTAATTGAAGGTATGATAAGGAAAGACACTATCAAAAGTGATGAGCAGCGTTTGGAAAATAACCAAATAAAAATTACAGAAGAAAAATGTTCAGTAAACATGAAAAAAAAATGCTCAGAATGGAATTTATTAAAAAATCCCCAGGCTCAGTGCCTGTGGCTCAACGGGCTAAGGCGCCAGCCACGTACACCTGAGCTGGAGGGTTCAAATACAGACTGGGCCCACCAAACAACAATGATGGCTGCAACCAAAAAATGGCCTGGCGTTGTGGCGGGCACCTGTAGTCCCAGCTACTTGGGAGGCAGAGGCAGGAGACTCGCTCAAGCCCAGAAATTAGAGGTTGCTGTGAGCTGTGATGCCATGGCACTCTATCCAGGGTGACAGTTTGAGGCTCTGTCTCACAAAAAAAAAAAAAAAAAAAAAAATCCCCAAACAATAGAAACTAGCATAGATCATGAGAAAGGACTGCTTATAAATTCTTGGTGGGGCTGCAAATTAGCCCAAGCTCTATGGAAAATAGTATGTATTAGACCTAGCATTTGATCCAGAAATTCCATTACTGGATATTTACCCAAAAACACACCTGCACTCAAATATTTATTGCAGCACAATTCACAATTGCAAAGATGTGGAATCAACCCAAGTGCCCATCAATTCAGGATTGGGTTAACAAAATGTGGCATATATATATCTATATATATATAGATATATATGCATATTTTATATATGTGGCATATATATGCATATTATATATATATGCCACATTTTGTTAATCCAAAATATATATATATATATGCCATGGAGTACTGTTCACCCACACAAAAGGATAAATCAATACCTTTTGTAGCTTATTCGGAAGGAATTGGAGATAATTATCCTAAGCAAAGTATCTTAAGAATAGAAAAACAAACACCAAATATGCTCACTAGTAAATTGGGAACTAACTGGTGAGCACACACGGAGAGAGAGGTAAAACTCAACAGGAAAACAACTAGAAGGAAGGGAAGTGGGGAAGAGAATTCACAAACCTAATGGGCGCTGTGACCTCCGTTTGGGTGACAGGCACACCTGTATATAGCCAGGACTCAAGCGTTACAAAAAATGATCCATGTAACCTAAAACATTTGTACCACCTTAATATTTTGAAATAAATAAACATTAAAGATAAATAACTTCTCAAAACATTACAGAAATAAAGACATAATGGATAAAATTCAAAGTTTAATGATGGAGTCAAATGGCATTTTTTCCATCCCTGAAGTAAGACCAGTGAAATGGAAAATAGATTCTGGAAAATTTTTCCAGAAATCATCCCAGTAAGACAAAGAGTTGCTAAATATGAATAAGAGATTAAAGCAAGGAAATTAGATCAAGACCACACAACCCACTTCTAATAAGAGTTACAGAGAAAGGAGAGAGAGCAGCCAACACCACACATGAGTGAATAATGTCTAAGACTTCACTAGAATGGAAGAAATATTCAGATTAAGGAATCACAGAGAATGAAAACAAGAATGAAAGAAAGCCCAATCTAGACAGAGAAAAACATAAGATTACTTACAAAAGAATGGAGATCAAACTGACCATTGGCTTATCAATAGAGGACCTATTCTCATCTCTTTAATGCTGCTCGGAATTATAAACTCCCATCTAATCTGTCACTTCAATTTCATCCAAATTAATAAAATCTAATTCATTTAAATAGGATTTAGAATTTTTTGATTCAACTGCATCAAATTCTGCTCAGCAAAATCAGTCCCTGATTGAAATCTATTAAGTGCAATTCAATAAAATAAATTTAAATATGCAGTGTCATTAATTTTTAATTAACATTTCAGTTTAGGCCCATTTTGATCCAAACTTCAATTCTACGTTTCTAAATTTGGTCCCTATTCAAATCAATAAAATATAGCAAAATCCAATGTAATTCTAAAATATACAACCTGAAGCTAATCAACTGCATTTATTTCTACTCACCCCTAATCAAATGATTTCAGTGACATTCAATTACACAGAGAGAAAATGTTCACCTTTAACTACCAAATTGAATGTTTATATTAGAACTTCAAAATTATGAGTTTTGACCATGCTTTCATCACTATCTGTAGTAAGAACACCACAGGATTTTGGGGGATTGATTCTTTGTTTGGTCTTTATATTAACATAGAACCACATAGAATTAGATGGTTAGGGAAACAGAGAATATTGCTGTCCAGTTAATAGGCTGATTTCTCAAAAATCATAGATAATTTGAGATGATAGGCTTGTGTATCTATGGAAATAACAAGATATATAATTTTTTAATTTTATTTTTTAAATTCTCAATTTAAAGAGTAGATTATAGCATTTTGACACAGAATCATGGTTTTTAACCTGCAAAAAAACAAGGTTATTATGGCTATCTTATTCAGAAAAGAGTGACTTGGAATTGAAGTGTTGCTTTAATAAACACTTCTTTAGAAAACAAGGACCTGGATTGGTATCCCAATGGGCCTCTCTGCTTCTTTACTGATGCTCCCAAGTGTCCAGTGAACTAAACCCAGCACTGTCCTCTGCCCAGGTCAGTGTATGGCAGACTGGTTTGATGACAAGGACCCCTACGGCATTAGTGCCTGAGTTCTGAGCTTTTCTTCTGACATTCTCATTCTACAGGGAAGGGAGTCTATACTGCTTGCAAGAGCCTCAGGTGAATCTTCAGTAAGTTGCAGACCCTTTCCTATATTCATCTTCTACCAGTGATGAAAAGATAAAGAAACAGCAGTGGTCACCCCACAGCTTCTGCTCCCACACTTAGTCCTCCATGAAGATTCTGTGACTTGGGCTACCACGGTCCAGATCTTGGAAGTGATTGTGTAAGGACAAATCCTCCATATTAAGAAGAGAGGCTGTCTGTGTCGAAGCCAGAGAATTCCAGGACTTGAGTCCTGTCTCCATTTCTAATCTCTGGGGAGGGTGGCTATCAGCTTTAACTGTAAGCTCCAGGACCTTTTGCACTGTAAACATCCTATTACTGAAAGAAAGGGGAATTCTAGTCTTCTTAACTTCAGAATTACAGCTCTCAGATTACTCGGAGATTTTTGTAGTAGATACAGTACCTCAAATTTCCTCCATCCCGGCCTGGAACTTATTCTAAAGGCCCCTGGTCTTCCTCCTTGTCAAGATCATTTATATTAGAAGACAGGTGCTCACAGGTGTAAGGCTGTTTTGCATATCCAGTCCAGAATTACACCATTTAAAGATGTCTTCGCTTAGTAAGCATATTATCACCATTCATAACTTGATTTAGACTGTTATAGTCAGAGCAGAGTGGTCAGCTGAAATTAAGGGAGGAAGAAGTAAAAGGTTTTTCAGACCACTGAGTCCCTTAGGAAGGGACTCGTGCCCGGCAAAGGGCTTCAAACACCAGAGCCTGGCAGAGCTGCAAAGGACCTGCCAGCAGGGGGCCCAAGCACACAGAGCAGAGTCTGTTTCTGCTGTTTGAACCTGTTCTGCTTCCCCTGCAAAGCCCCCTGTGACTCTTTCACAGAATTTGTAGGAATAGATAAGATAGCAGGATAGATATAATAAAACTAGGTTTCATCAAGCTAAAATGATGCTTTTAGAAGTGGGTGGAATAAAGCTAATTAAGCATCCCACTGACCATTCTGGTTTTTATCTTGGTGCCAGGATAATATTTGTTTAAGCAGCCAATTAAGTTGCCTTGCGGAGCCCAGAAGTTCCAAAGAACACATTTTGAAAATCACAGATACATATTAGATTTTCATCAAGCGCCCCGTGCATTTCCCCTTGCGCCTCCGAAACAACTTGTTACTGCTGAAAATGACAGAGAGCTATTGGTTTAAGTCCTGGAAAAAAGGCAGTTGCTTTTCTTTCTCCCTTTCCCAGTTTAATCATCCAAACCATGAAAAACCATTCACCATAATAAAACTTGGTCTTAAGTGAGTGCAAACAGCATAGTGCTTACATGTAATTCAGTCCATATTTAGCTGCTTTAGTACAATATGCTTTGCTTTGACAATTTAGCTGCTACTTAGCATGTGGTTCATCATTATCTAATCATCTTGCAGTGAGTGCACCTGCCTAATATAGTTAACTAAAACCTTCAGATTCTGAAGTTCTTCGGCGTTTCTCAACCTGTGGGTCGCTACCCACAGGAATTGTATTAAAGGGCCGCGGCATTAGGATGGTTGAGAACCACTTAAACTCTTACAACAGGTAATTAAATTATTTCTTTTCTCACCATTTCTTACCCTTGTCTTTTAAAAAAAAGGCTTTTCATTTTTATTGCCTTTAACTGCTTTTCCCCAAAGCCAATTAACAGGTAAATAATGATTTGTCAAGCAAAAGGTAGCCCTTGATTAGCATAGCACTGGAATAAGGGGATTCTTTGCTCAGAGTAAATCGAACCATTCTCCTCCTGCTGAATATAAAATATACAAGATTAATAATTCCCCTCAGTTACTGTGATTTAACCAAATTAGCCAGTGCTAATAACAAAGGCACAATTTGCTTTTTCCCTGGAAAATTTGTTTTCCTTATTGTGATTCTTTTGTGTGTGGCAGATGTGCAAACAGCTAAGTTAAGCATTTTACGCTGCGTTTAGCTTCTTTTCCTCAGAAGGAGAACAGAATAATGGCAATTTTGCATCAGCCTAACTGGGAGCATTAGTTATAGAAGATCTAAAACATTGTGACTTGGGAAAGGGTGGGGCCCAGGAGGAGAATCTAGGAAACCAGGCTGCTCCCACCTGGTGACAAGCATGTCACCTCCTTGTACATGCATTCCACATAGGCAGAGCTGATGTCATGGCTGGACATCATGCCCTGGATCTCTGGACATCTCGTGAGAAAGAGTCCCTCCCCCAGGCTGAGCTGAGGTCTGCCGAGTGAGATTAGCACAGAGACTGGACCTCAGGCATAGTTTTGGGCTCCACCTGGAGTGCCCACTACCCAAACAACTTGATAGTGAGACTTCCTTTCCTGGGCATCTGGGTACCCCTGAAGATGCCCTTGGAAGTCAGCTGACTCCCATCTTCTCCACTTACTCTCCAACACTTTTCTCATCATCCAGATCAGTGGTTCTCCACCTTCCTAATGCTCTGGCCCTTTAATACAGTTCCTGTGGGTCACGACCCACAGGTTGAGAACCGCTGATCCAGAATGAGAGGCTGATCGCGACCTTGCTCCTTTTCCTGAAACTGTTCTGATTTTTACAAAGAATACTCAGCCACACACAGCTTCTCTGGTGTAGGCAAATTGCCATCACGGTCTGTAATGAAAATATAACGTGGTGTTAGCTCGATTCTACCGATCACTGTAAGGAATGATCAGACATGGGGCTGAGATTCTGAGATACATACTCTTTCATCATTTGAAGTACAAGCAGGACAAAGGAGCTTTCTGCAGACAAATTAACTTCATTATATAACTAATTAAGTTTATTTCCACAGGTATCCGATTTGTATCCTCTCCTCTACCAAGTCAGCAGTACCCCTTAGTTTCCAAAAACAATGATATTAACCAAAATTTCCTTTGAGAAGAAGAATTTAGTGCTAGGTCAACTTGAAAAAATGCAATTCAATAAATGGATATGATAACGAGTCTGGGCAGTGTTTCTGCATTTTTAGGATCAAGTTGTGGTCCGGTAGGCCTCAGAGCAAGGTCAGCTGGCAGGGTCCACCTTTGTCTTCTACCTGTGACACAACTAGAGATGGAATCAGCAGACACCTAATGACCTAAACATTTCTTTAGGTGGCTCAGATGATATGGTTTCCAAAAATGGATTTTTCAATCCTTATTTTTTTTTTAACTCTGGACTGTATTGAAAGAAAACAAGTCTATTATTAGCTGTGGTTTCCACAATGGAAAACATCAGAAGTTGGATGATTTACCCTTTACACTGATAGAAAGAGAAAGGAGAAATAAATGACTTGAATGTAGAAACCTGGGAGCAGGCGCAGGTGGCAGAAGACACCCCCAGCGTAGCCCTTATCAAAGAGCCGGCTTCTGTCTCCTTTTGGAACACAGCACTGAAATCTCTCTCAGTACTTGCCAGATCAAATCAAGTATAGTTATAAAATTTGGATGCCCTAAAGGACTATGCCAAAGGAAAACAGTAACTTTTCCAAATTAAGTGAATACACTGAAAAATCTAGAAATTTGAATGGAATAGGAGGCTAGTTGGATAATTCCTTTCCAAATTCAGACGGCTTGCTCATTCATTGTGTCAAACCTGAGCTCCAGGCCCAGCACACTTTCGGTGACTTTAAACTGCCCACCTTTTAACAAAATTGTTCTTTAGGAAAACTATTAGAACATCTGAGAAAGTACCATAGTATTTTTTACCCAATTCCAAAGTGGCCCATTCTTACTTTTCTTGCATTATTTATTTAGGATGTGTAACTGTTCTGGTGATAACTTTATGAGTACAAGACTTCTTCCTCATCTTTATTTCTGGGCACTCACACAGATAGAATGCACACTTAGCATCTGGAAAGGGTGCATGAGCTGTTAACATGTCATTTTAACCCAACACCCTGGAGATTGTCGTGACCAGCCTTTCTGGTTGACTGGCTGGCACAACCTCCATCAGATTTTACTCCTTCCCCAGCTTCCTGCAAGAGTCCTCTGTTCTCTTAGCCTCATGTTCTCAAGGTTCACCCACGTCATCACGTATTACAGAATTTCCTTCTTCTTTAAGGCAGGGCAATATTCAACTGTATCAAGTAGCACGTGATTCCTCTTGTATGGGGTATTCCAAGTAGTCACCAGGGGCTGGGCAGAGGGGAAATGGGCAGTTGCTTAATGGGCGTAAAATCTGCACTTAAACAAGAAAAATAAGTTATGGAACCTGCCACGACAACATACCTGTGGTTAACAGTACTGTACTTAAACAGTTGTCACAGGGGTAGATTTCCTATTAAGTTTCACCAGACGAAAATGAAATTTAAGATACAAAGGAGTTGTCTGTTGTCAGGGCCTCCCTGTTCTCACCTTCCCTTCTCCCCCTGCTGCTTCCAGGCCATTTACCCGAAACTCCTCTCAACCAAGTATCCCGGGACCTTCTAGCTAACCAAGTAACAGACTTCCCCAGGACGTCTGACAACGCGGGTCCCTCTGCTTTGGGGGAACCCTCCTCCTGTTGGTCTCCCCGCCCCCAGCAGTTGCCTCCTTTGTTGAACTCCACTGTGGTCATATTTGGTGGTCTTCTCGTGCTGCTTTTGAAATGCTATTATGATCTAAAAGATGCCAGAACTATCTCTCCTGCTTCTGATATCTTCTAGTTGGATCTGATGGTCCTAAGATGGACTTTCAGCTCTGAAAATGCTCCTGAGACCCAGGCAGCCAGTTGCCTATTTTACGTACCAAGTTCACTGCCTTTCCCTGGACGTCCCCTACACTTCTGGTGCTCTCTGTCCTCCCTTGGCAAAGTGCACCCCCCTCCCCTGGGTCACCCGCCAGAGCCTAGGATCCCAACAGTGCCAAGCCAGCTCTAACCCCTGAACCTTCCTGTTTTCTTTCCTTTCCATTTCTGCTACTATTTGAGGATTTCTCTCCTGTATTAACATAGGTGCATCACATCTGGCCTCCCTGACTTCATCCCTCAGAAATCCACCTTTCATCTTCTTGTTGATGTTTTAAAACACAAATCTGATCGTGATAATTCCCTACTTAAAAATCTTTTAATGGCTATCTGATATTTTTAAGGTAAAGCTCAAACTTCCTAAGTTGGGGAAAAGTAAGTGTTAAGAAGCAAGAATAAACTAATGCAAAACAAGGTGTTTGGACAAAGGTGTTTCTCATTACGGCCTTCCTCTACTGTCTACGGCTACCGTCTCTCACCCCTTCAGCCCTGTGCTCCTGCAGGTGCACAGACGCCTGCGTATGTTTTCCATAGAGGACTTTACCTCTCTGTCTTTGTACACTATGCTCGCTGTGCATACGAGCTCTTGACTCTCTAATGTCATATTCTTCTGGATAATGCCTACTCTACCTTCAGAAATGGTTCACGATTTTACTCGTCTGCGAAACCTCCCTTTGTGACCTCCATTCCCTCACCCACCCACCTCTGTGTTCATAATATTGATTGAACTGTATTTTAATCTGTCTTTCCCTGCCATTTTCCTACAGAGTTTCTTACCATGTTTGGCACTCAGTGGAAACTGATGGATGTTTTACATTTGGGTGCATGAATGAATGAGGGAATATAAGGCCAAATAATTAAGGAAAGTCAATCAGATAAAGCACATTGTGCATCGAGTTGTATAATGTCATGTCAAATTTCTGGCTTGGGGGCTACACTCGTGTGTGATTAAAAGAACTGCTTAACTTTTCTAGACCTAAGTTTCCTTACCCATAAAATTAGGAGGTCATGCTTTGTAACAGGGAAAGTCTCTGCCTACCTCTAAGAATCTCTGATCTCGGTGACACTGTCACCAGGGGTCACAAAGTGAACTGTGTATTATGGAATCAATTCCCAGCCTGTTACTACCATTCCCTTTTGATGTTGTTTATTAAACGTTTCTATTATCAGAATGAATTTACTTTTAAGCAAGCTGCATGGCGTTCTGCCTATGGGAGAATATTATCCTAGGGGAGTGGGTACAAATGGGGTACCCCCATGACTGAACCCAACTCTGTTCATAAACACGCCTTTCCCCTCTCTCTAGATGGAAGCCCCTACACATGGTGGGTCGGCAAAGCCAACGAGAAGCATTACTACTGGGGGGGCTCCGGGCCCGGCATCCAGAAGTGCGCGTGTGGCATCGAGCGCAACTGCACAGACCCCAAGTTCTACTGCAACTGTGACGCCGACTACAAGCAGTGGTGAGTGCCGGGCGGAGGGGACGGCTGACAAGGGCTGAGATGTGAGATAATCGGTGGGGAAGGTTGGGGACTAACCCAGCCCACGAATGTCAGGAACGTACTGAGACGTGTAAGAGGAGGTCAAGGCGACAAGGGTAGGCATTTAAAATCAGACAAACACACAGTGATGTGCTCATATTTAATTCAGAGAAGAAAATAGCCCAGTTGTGGACAATGATTTGCATGATAAAATGTGCTGCGTGACAAGACAGGAGGGTGCGGGGCGGGTGGGGTGGTGAGACCTTCTCCACCGTGTTTGCTTTGAGTATCTGATTGGAAGAAAGAAGGGGGGAAGGGAAAAAATTCGGTTTTTGCTCTTTTCTTCCAAAGTACTTGCCTGTCTACTTTTCTTTCAAACCTGGCGTTGTTTCTAACTGTGATAGAAATCGGTTCAAGAAAGATCTATTTTGGGTTTCTTCCGGCCCTCTGCTGGCTTTTGTCCTGCTTCACAGAGAACGGCTGGGTCTGTGTCAGTAACAGATAAAGATAACGTCAGCTGTCACTCCTGTGAAAAAGACAGGCCCCAGAAGTGTACGTGGAGGGGGATAAAGCTAAGTATGGTTCCTTCCAGAAGCACACACCCAGTGCTGGCGTGGTATTAGAAACCTGGAGAGGCCCCTTCCTGCCTCTGGGCGTCTGCGCCTGACGTACCGTGCTCACACATTCCCCTCCATTCTCCCCCAGTATTCTGCTGTTTACAATGAGATTAACAGGACAAATTCATTCTACCACTTAACCAGCATCTAATTCTGACAATGGAAAGTTGCATGATTTTTAGGTAGTATGTCCACTTATTTTCCAAAACCTGTATGTCATCTAATAAATAAAACAAATTACTAAATCTATTCATTTCAACAGCTTAGAATGTGTGTGTGTGTGTGTGTGTGAGATACTTGGAAATAGCTATCATTATACTTTATACTGGTGGGTTATTGCAAAGAGAAAGTCATGATACTCAATTTTTAATTCCATTTCCTTGAAAGACGCATCCATACAACACAGGCACGCACATTCACCCTACGCCAAGTTCGGAAGTGGGGAAAGGGAGTTGAAGGGCGCCGGCTTTGAAGTTGGCTTTTATTGCGTCAGGCCACTGGCCCATCCAGTGGTCATCTATTCAGTGCAGATTGAGTGACTGCTGGGTGCCAGGGACGCTGCCAGGTGCTGGGAACACAACAGTGAATGGTAAGAACAGGGATCCCTGCCCTGACTCACGTTCTGTCACCATCTTGTCACTAGTTGTGTGTCACTAGTCAAGCCCGCAGACCCCTTGGCCCATTTGTTGTCTGTGCAGCGTTCCTGACCCTCCTCTTCAGGATGCTTTGGGGGCAGCCTCCCCGGGTAGGAGAGGTGGGGATGCCACCCCAGCTGGCACATCGCCCAGGTGGCCCAGAGGGAGCCGCCACCATCACCGCTGTTCGGTCCTACCACAGAGGAGAGCAGAGCAAACTCTAATGCCTGCATCCATGTGAAATGCACTTTAGGAAGACATCATGCGAAGGGACGGGGACACAGTGACAAACCGACCATGCTCTTTGTCCTCCGGAGCACAAAAACTAGCTGAAGGAAAAACACACACGAAATAGACGCCGTCATGCAATCAGTGCTCTGAGGAAGATGTGTGCAGGACACAGTAAAACTAATGGGATAAGTTGTAATACAAGGGAAAGAGCACAGGTGGGAGTGAAGAAAGTCCCCAGGGAAAGGGGCGTGGTGGAAGAGAAGACTTCCCGGGCCCGCTGTTCCCTGAGCCACCGTGCTGGAGGAGCATGATGGAGCATGGCCCGTCCGGGGGGCCGCCAGCACAGGGGATCTGGAACACGGCGTGTGGAAGGAAAGACAGCACAGGACTGTGGTATCAGAGCGTCCCTCCTCTCCAGGGGATCTTAGGAGTTGGGGCTTATCTGCCCCACAGATTTTATTTAGGAAGAACAAAGAGAAAGTTTAGAGCCTTCCAAAGAGAGTTGGAAGTGGGTCCCTCTCGTGAAGGCGCAGAGGTGAGAGAGACCACCTTTGCCCTGTGCAGGTGCCCTTGAGCCAGCAAGGGGATATCACAACAGTCCTGCATGGACACGGAGGGCGTGAGAGGAATGCTGGCTGCCCACGGACAGGAGGGAAGTGGTACTTATAGGACCCGATGGTTGTGATCATGAGAGAAGAAAGACAGGGGTCCGGGCAGGCTCCACTAGGCAGCAAGGTCACACAACAGGCTAATGTGTCCAGTTTGAAGAGGGTGGATGGTGTGTTCAGCCTTGACGATACTGAGTTTGCAGCACCAGCGTAACATCCATTTCTAACCCCCAAGAGGCCCCATTGTGGGATAACAGGGAAGAAATAAGGATTTCAGAGAAGCATTATTTGCCTTTGCAACCATTTCAAGGAACACACCTGAATTCAGACCGCAGACTAGAAGACTTACTGCAGACAACCCATTTCACCCTCTTTCACAGGCCGCCTCCTCTCGCGAGCTTTGGTGGGAATTATAACATTGCACAACCTCTCAGGGACTTGGTCACCACTCATGTCTAGTTCCCTTCTGGCTGACCTTCATCCCTCCACTTGGGGAAAGTTTGTTCGATGTTTTAGAAGATTAGCACTATGTTTTGAGCAAACTGAAAAGTATAATGAATATATTTAATAAATAGCTCTTAAAATGATCTATTTAGCACAAGAAAAAAGCTTTCGGAGATATCTTGTTGGTCTTTGAATTCATTAGCAACTGGCAAAGGACCGCCTATGTAGATGCTCTAAATATTTTGGTAAAATTGGGTTTGCTTCTAGAGCAGCAGTTCTCAACCCGTGCGTCATGACCCATAGGAACTGTGTTAGGGCCGCGGCATTAGGAAGGTTGAGAACCACTGTTCTAGAGGGTGTTCCAACAGGCTCAGGAGCAGTGGGGAGAGAACTGAGCACGAAGCCAGGCCCAGGTCAGCTGCTTTGTGAAGGAGACTTTTAACTTCTTTGAAACTTAGATTTGTTGTCCATGTAATAAAAAATAAATCTTTTGAGATTGGAGTTTGGGCTTATCTGCCCCACAGATTTTATTTAGGAAGAACAAAGAGAAAGTTTAGAGCACTTCTAAAGAGTTGGAAGTGGGTCCCTCACCTGAAGGAGCAAAGGTGAGAGAGACCTAGACAAAGGTCGGCAGGGGCATTAAACACTCCACTTGAAATTGGCTGCAAGTCTTTCATTGGCCTCTCTGCTCCTCCAGGCAATATTGCCCTTTTCTATTGGTCATTGATTGTCTCTTTCTGTCGATCCTTGGTTACCTAGGTTACCCCACACCCACATTCCCACGGGCCCTCCAGACTTTCTGGTTCAGGCCAGGTTTTCCTCCCATCCCCTGTGAAACCCTTTTTTACTGTCCCTTGTCCTATATGCAACCACATCTGTTGTAATGCTAGGATAAAGGCCCTGTTGCATTGCATGCTTTTAGATTATGTGTCCAGTTGAAAAAAATTACTTCTTTCAAAAAACTTACCTTAATCACAAAGAACCATTGGACTAAGATGGACTGAGACCAAACTAGATCTTACAGCTTAGTGGGTCTCAGCTAAGTACCCACTGCTGGGTAATTCCTATATCTTGCAATGATCAACAGAAAGAGACAATCAGTGATCAAGTACTCCTCTGCCATTTACTCTGTGTGACCTAAGTCAGGGCTTTTGACTTCTTTAAGTTTTCTTGTCAGCAAAATAAAGATAGATAATTTAGCACTTCTCCAAGTCATGCAAAGATCTGGGGAAAACTTCTCACAGCTGTCATAAATGGATGCTTAAAATTACAGTAGTATATATTATTTTATTTTTATCTGAATATTAATGGAACTCTAGCCAAAGTCATCACAAAATTCTTAAACTATAGATGCATAAGTTGGGGTCCAAAAAATTTAAATTACTTTCCAAAAATTATGTTGGAAATGAGGAACAGAGACCCAGACCCCCAAACTCTCATATCAGTGTTTTCCCACAAAATTATGATCAAGAAAGTTCTCTCAGATTGTTTTTATCCTTGTAATGATTTGTGAATTTAATGTTTTGACTGGCTACATGGAACCATTAAAATTAAAGTTTAAACCGTAGACCATGTGTTATATATTCTTTTTTTATTTTTTTCAAGTACTTGGAAACTTAAATTGAATATTTTTTGTGCTTATGAAAGTACATAAAAATGGGGTAGAGTATGAGTGAGATTGCAGCTCGGAGCACAGTGGGGTCTCACACCACAGCTTCACTGGCCTGGGAGTACCATCACCCTCTAAATAATTGCCTGATTATCTATGCTGCCAGAAGTTTTGCACAGTTATTTCTGAAATCGAATGTACTTTAACATTTATGATTTACTATTCACAGCAATCGTAAATATTCCCATCCATGGTGCCAGAATTCTAATTACGCAAACCATGGTCTCAGCTAAGTACTCACTGCTGGGTAATTCCCATATCTTGCAGCCTGACTGAATGAGCTAAATCATCACATCTGAAATTAGCAATTCCAAACTGGGATTATCAGTGAAGGAATGTTATTCATTGCTTGAGTGCCCTTCTGTCATTGTAGAATTTCTGTGTAGTTGTGTCCTGGCCAAGATGAGCTCACACGGGGCAGGAAGTAAGTGATGTGAAAAGCTGTACGCATAGCCTCTGTGTTACAATTAGTTAGCAGTTCTCACCTCAACATTAGAAAGCCAGACAAATACCACCAGGCTGTGCTCTGTTTTCATTGACCCTGAATGGAATTGGCTCATCTAAAGAGCTTTTTCTTCCTGGGCCAAAAATAAACCATGACCAACATTTATATCAGCAGAAAGGAGTTTACCAAAGAATCTCTTCAATGTTTTAAAGCCAAAAACTTGTATTTGGTTGGGTCAGCTTATGGTCCAAAGACTGCTACATACTTAGAATATTTTTTAAAAGTAATCATATATTATTTCATTATTTATTTTAAAAATTGATCTAGTTTTACTGACATTTTCCCATAAAGTTTTTAAAGTACCTTTTACCCAAAGTGAAATATTTATATGTGTATTCTCACTCATCATGTTGTTCAAATAATAACGTGGGCTTTCTTGAGAGTTAATTGCATACCAGGCCTTGTCTCACATGCTTACATACGTCATCTCATTTAAACATCACCTTGACCTACGAAGAAGGTACTATTTTTTCTCCACTTTACAGATGGGGAAATTAAACACCAGAGAAGTTCATTTCTTCCCTGAGGTCACACAGCTAACAAGCTGTAAAGCAGAGATTATAATACTAGCAGGCAACTCCAGACCTGTGCTTCACTATTACACAGCAACATGTAAACTCTGCCCAAGTTTTTAGTGGCAGGGTTCTTAAGGCCCTCAAGCTGTTCCATAAACCTGGCCTGATCCACTCAGCAGAACTAGCAAGTTCAGCCACGTCAAAATGAAAGCAAGGTCCAGGGGAGGTGGGAGTAAATCAACCAGGACTCCAATGCAGCAGAAAAAAAGAGTATAGTTTATTTAAAGTAAGAAAAAAAGTACAGTTTGTTTAAAGTAAAGAATAGATACATATAGACTTTTCCAGAGAGACTAGAAAAGGATCTTCCCTGTGATTGAGAAGAGGCCCCACCCAAAGTATCTTATCTTCGTTCCCCTGTAATTGTCTGTAAAGCTTTTTGTTGGTCTCCACAGGTCTTTGGCCATTCCCGCCTCTTTCTCATTGGTCCCAGATTGCCTACAAGTTCCCGTTCTCCTTTTATCCATAATTGCTCCCTGCTATATTCCTGACAAGTGTATGGTGGCATCTATTAGTCTTGAGAAGTTTGTGACATTTGCTGTGCATATTGTTCTGTGACTGTGTCACTCCACTTTGTGTTACAAGCTGGAAACTGCATTTTGGGGCGAACAACACATACTTGGTCACTTGAGTCACAAGGTTCCCCAAACTCATTATTCACTTCAGGGCCCTTTTTAATTTTCTTACCTACGAGGCCAGACTTTTCTCCTTCTTCCCCGTGGTCCCTTTCTATCCCTAATCATTTAGCACGTGCAGTGTGTACAGCACAATTTCATTTTGTCCAATATTTAATTTTGTTAAAATATAAATAATATAAAAGGTATCATCTTAAGCTTTTCTAAGTTTTCATTCAGTGGTATTAAGTATCTTCATTCTGTTGTGCAACCATCACCACTGTCCACCTCCAGAACTCTTTCCATCTAACAAAACTGAACTCTACACCCTATACATTCTCCCAAATTCCCTTCTCCTCCCAGCCTCTGGACACTGTCAACCTTAAATAATGAGATTCAGAAAATGTGGTTCAGTATAGGGTTGTTTGTTTTAGCACAGATGCGTAAATGGGTCATTACAGAACTTTGGGGATACACAGAAATCAAGAACAGTAAAATCTGTGCAGTGGAAACACACAAAAGCCCTCCCAGCAACACCAATAAGCTGAGCAAGTTGAGACTCGTGCAGGTGCAATCCGAAAGGACGCTGTCGACTGTTTCTTGGAAGTGAAATAGTGGTCCGTAACACAGTCTCAAAACTGTCATAGTGACCTACATAAGTATAGAGTTCATTTGAGATCAGAGCTTGAAGATAATGTCCTGGGAAACACTGACTCCATATAAGTCAGGTCAGCATTCAAAAGCGGGGATGGCTTCACTTATGTAGGTGAAGATAGAGCCAGCGAGTCAATGGGGTTTCAGCCTTTCCCTCGTGAGGCCAGTATCTGACGCATTACAGTGACTCGGTTGCTTACAGTTTCCTACATTTCAGGGAAGATGGCTTTAACATTCTGGGAGGAGGGGCAATGGTCTGGACGGGGTCTTACTTCTGGTGCCATTTGGTCTTCGCTGATCATTTATAAGATGAGAAGGAAGAAGAGCTTTAATCCATAATTGGAGAGCAGATGTTGCGGCCAGATGCTGTCACTCAGGCCACAGAGCCACATTTCTCTCAAGGCACAAAATAGTTTGAAGTTCCCGCTGCTTGAGCTTGAATTATTTAATTTCACACCACCACCATTTTCAGTTCTGTCTCTCTGACTCTGACTATCCTGAGGACTTCATGTGAGCGAATCAGACAGTATTCACCTTTTTGTGACTGGCTTATTTCACTCAGCATAATGTCCTCAAGCTTCACCTACATTATAGCAGGAATTTCCTTCCTTTGAGAGGAATATATGGAGGGGACACATCTTGCTTATTCATCCATCCAGCAGTGACCACTCAGCCTCTGCAGCTAAGTGATCGTGACTAATGCTGCTAGGAAAATGGGTGCACAATTGTTATTATCTACTTTTAAGATATTTTTTAATATTTCTATGGTGCTCCTGCTTTTTAAAAATCTCTTATTGTTTTAATTTTATATTTTTATATAAAACTATTTATTTTTATATAATCAGAAGTATGGTCTACTTATTTTGTAAACAACCTGGTTTCAAATCCCTGCTCTGTTGCTAGCTCAGGGACCTTCGACAACCTATAAAAGCTCCCCATAACTGGTTACTTAGCCACGAAATTTAAATAGTAATTGTACCGACACCATATGGTAAGTAGGAGGTTTGAATGAGAGGATGCACGTGAGTGAGAGGCGCATCGCATTTCCCCAGGGATGCTCAGCAAACCTGTTTTAATCATTGTTACTATTTCCAGGAAGCTCCCTCAGTCTGCACGGGTCCATGCATACACACACACAAAGCTAGCTCGTGCTTTCCTGCAGGACGGCCTCAGGGGTTTCAAGAATACTGTCCCCTGGCCCTTCCATTCTGACCTTCTCACCTGAATGTCCAGCTGCTAATGGTGGCCTCGTGGGATCCCTGTTCTCATGGCTCTCACTGTCGGTTTCAGACTGTGACACTGTCTGATGCTCTTGTAGGAAGGAGAGGCACCCTCGCCACTCCCAGTGCAGCGCAAATCAGGCTGCGGCTTCCAGCAAGGCCTGATGGAAGGATTCAGGCTAAGAGAACTACAGCACAGAGAGAAACCTGCATCTGCTAAAACGGCCCCTGGAGACCAGGCAGAAGGAAGCCTGACCCTCGGGACTCTGATGCCCCCAGCAAAGCGCCCATGGGTCTCAGCCCTGCTCTCACTAAAAGGCTCCTCGAGCATCACCAGGGGTTAGGATCCCGGGCTAAGCTTCTGCAGACCCTGGGGGAAGATGAGTCCTTCCTCCCCTTCCCAGGCCTGAGCTCAGTTCCTCCAGGATGAATGCTTCTCGGCCTGACTGACAGTGAAACATGAAGTCCCTTAAAGAGAAAACTCCCGGCTTAAGCCACAAAAGGCTCCGTCTGTGTCACCTGGCCTAGACCAGGCCATCCCTGTGCTCTGCTCTGAGGCCTGAGGATGTTGCATGTTTCCCGGAGCTGAGGTTCCAGCCTTGGGTGACACCTGCTGCTGCTGCTGCCGTGCAACCGGGCACTGGAACATGGGGAGTGACGTCAGTTCCGTTGGATGTCATCATCTCTGTGCACTGGTGGAGAACCAGGTAAATCCGCAGCTTCCTCCTGAGATGTCATGCGGGGAGAAGCCTAGACTAAAACTCAGCCACATCTCCAAAGAATAAAATTTAGTTCTCAGGGATAAGGCCGTTTAAATCCAGATTTATTAGGGGAGGACATCTCTCATCCTGCAGGGACTAGATCTTGCTAAATTTACAGTATTAAACAGAAAAATGCTTTCCAAGGGGTAGTAAACTTAAATTTCTGCCTCAAATGCAGGAGTAATATGGAGGCATTTGCCAGACACATCCATGGATAAAAATCTCTCAGAAACAACACCAGAAATCACTTACACCCACCACTCCCAACCCACCTGCTCCCCAAACAAACAGGCAGGCAGTTTAGGGCCCACCAGCAGGCAGTGAAAGGAAAGAAAAAGAAACTCGGACAATAGATAATTTAAAAGAATCTCAGTTTCCTACTTCTAACAAGTTTAAACAAAAACGATTGTAAGACATCCTCTTTCTAGCATCAGTCTGGAAAAAAGGAAGCTGTTAGTAAGAGAGGTAGGTCCCTCCGGGGAGCAGCAGCCTGGGCTGTAGTGGGACACTCATAACCAGGCTGCAGCACCCAGCACGCAGCCAGCTAGCAAGACCCATCTGTGCCTCGGTTCTCTAAAACGCACAGCAGAGATGACAACTGTGAACATGTGCAGAGGTGGCCTGAGGGTCACAGGACCGGAGCATGGTGGAGCAGGACGCTCAGAATCACCTCCAGGGGGTTGAGCATAGAGAGATCTTTCCCCTGGCAGGGAGGGCAGAATACACTTCCGATAGGAACAAAAGACTGAGGCCACCTTTTTGAGGACAATTTGGAAATTACTATCAAAACTGTCACCTTGGCCGGACATGGTGGCTCACGCCTATAATCCTAGCACTCTAGGAGGCCAAGGCGGGTGGATTGTCCTAAGCTCAGAGATTTGAGACCAGCCTGAGCCAGAGTGATACCCTGTCTCTACAAAAAACAGCCAGGCATTGTGGCAGGTGCCTGTAGTCCCGGCTACTTGGGAGACTGAGGCAAGAGAATCACTCGAGCCCAAGAGTTGGAGGTTGCTGTGAGCTATGACCACGACACTCTACTGAGGGCCACCAAGTGAGACTCCATCTCAATAAAAATAA
>CAUYRH010100080.1:0-13072 GCA_963574655.1 Perodicticus potto | reverse complement strand
CACTGATGTTTCAATAAAAACAATTAAAAAAAAAAAAAAAAAGCTTCTGCACTGCCAAGAATGCACTAAGTAAAGCAATTAGACAGCCCTCAGAATGGGAGAGGATTTTTGCAAGTTATATTTCTGACAAAAGTCTAATAACCAGAATCCACAGAGAACTCAAACTTATTACTAAGAACAAAACAAGTGATCCCATTTCATTGTGGGCAAGAGACATGAATAGAAGCTTCTCTGAAGAAGACAGGCGCATAGTCTACAGACACATGAAAAATGCTCAACATTTTTAATCATCAGATAAATGCAAACCAAAACCACTCTGACTCCAGTAAGAGTAGCCCACATCACAAAATCCCAAAACTACAGATGTTGGCGTGGATGTGGAGAAATGGGAACACTTCTGCACTGCTGATGGGAATGCAAACTAGTACTTTCCTTTTGAAGGAAGTTTGGAGAACACTCGGATCTAAATGTAGATCTGCCATTTGATCCTGCAATTCCTCTTCTAGGTGTATATCCAAAGGACCAAAAATCATTTGGCAATAAAGATATTTGTACCAGACTGTTCGTTGCAGCTCATCTCATAATTGCCAAGTCATGGAAGAAGCCCAAGTGCCCATTGACCCATGAATGGATTAATAAATTGTGGTATATGTATGCCATGGAATACTATGCAGCATTTTAAAAAAATGAAGACTTTACCTCTTTTATGTTGACATGGATGGAGCTGGAAAATATTCTTCTTAGTAAAGTATCTTAAGAATGGAAAAAAATATATCCAATGTACTCAGTACTACTGTGAAACCATTTATAATAACTCACACTTGCATATGAAAAAGGAAACACAACTATAGCCTAGGATGAAGGAGGGAAGGGGAGAGAAAGCAGAAGGGAGGTGGGTGGGTCAACAGAGGGAGGGTTAGAAGAGGGACCACACCTATGGAGCATATCGCAAGTACAAGTTGGATCTATCAGGTGTAGAAAACAAATGTCTTCACGCTGTAATTGGGTAAATGAGGTGAAGCTATGTTGATTAGTAGGATGTAAGCACTCCAATTTGTACAAATAATCAACACATTGAATCCCATAAGGGCATAAATGTATTCAAGATCTATGTACAAATGACTTAATAAAAAAAATAAAAAGGTTAAAAAAAATACTGATGCTTCTTTCCATATTTTCAGAATAAGTATAGAAATAAAAGTTTTGAAGAAAATTTTCTTTAAAAGAAGAAAAAGAGTTTTATTTGCAAACTCACTTCTGTCTGTTCAATGTCCTCTCTATCCTTCTCAATGTTCTTTTGACCTTTTCCAATTAATAATATTCCATCCTCTCCCCAAGTCAATAACCCCCAACTCTCCAGCCATGTCTATCCTCCTGAGACATAGAACTTGAACTTGAGTCTTTGGCTTTATAGTCTTGGAAATTCGGCAAAGCTCATTTGAAAAACTGAATCCTGCCTCTGAGACTCTATCAACAAATTTCTTTCCCTTTCTGACATCCTACCTAAATAGGCAAAAGTTAATAAAGAATAAGAGCTTTAAAAAAGGGCAGATGGGGCTACTTGTCATGGTAATGATGGCTTCAAGATTACTTCACACAAACAGGCCCTGAGAGCCCGTGGTCCCAAGGCACCCACTGCAATGTGTCCCATGGCATCTGGAGGTCATTCCCTAGTGATGAGGAGCAGGTGAATTGGCTAGAGAGGAAGGTCATGATGGCTGTATGAAAGGGACTGGACCCATACAATATACTACCTTCAAAGGCTGCTTCCAGCACCAGGAAAGACCCAATTTAGTCCCTCCCATCACCGAAAAGTAATAGTGGGCTGTATCTGTGAAGAGGACAATAGTCCTGTCATCTGGTTCTGGCTGCACAAAAGTGAGGCCCAGAGATACCCAAATGGTGGAACCCATTACAAACTGGTGCCCCACCAGTTCACAAACTGAGCCCTCCACTAATTCACTCAAAATGTGCTGTAAAGTTTCTTTGCAATAAAGACTAGCTATTACATTGTCTCCTTCTCCCACAAAAAAGTGGGGGGAAAAGACAGCATGCATATGGTGTTTGCAGTTCCCACTGTTTGGGATGCTGACATCTGGTAAGTGGCCATGTCTTCATCCACACCCATACACTGGTCTTTCCACCTCAGGTATGACCCACTCTGTCTTTTACCCACATTTCATCACCTCCTTTTCCTGCCACTTATAACTTGCCTAGTTAACAAACTACTGTTACCTGTATCAGGCAGGACCTTAGCTTAAAATTTCAGTCAGATATTTCTGCTCAGTAATGTGTTGGAGCCAATTCACACAGCAAAAATCAATTGCTAATTCTCAGGAATTTTGCAAGTTCATTGTTAAACATGGTCATTATTAAAAATTAAGTTAATTCATAATGACCTACATTATTTTTTTTAATTTTTTATTAAATCATAGCTGTGTACATTACTGCAATTGTGGGGCTTCATATACAAATGTGCTGGCTTCATATACAATCTGAAACATTTTAAATACAGAATACAAATGTACAATAACTAGGAAAGTGCCATGAAGGCTATGTTAAACAGTCTGATGACCTACATTATTTTAAAAATAAAGATAATACATATTCTAAACTTGTTCCTTCCTCCTAGATGACCATCCTACAAGAGAAGAGAAGGAAACAGGATTGGATGGAGGAGAAGATGAACTGTAGCTTGTACCCAACAAAGGACTCAGATGAGTCTATGCAAGCTCTGGGGCTGAGAAGATTCTTCAAATTTCTCTAATGTTAGAGCAAAGGAGGACTGACATTTATAGTCCCACAATGATCAGTCATTGGATACAGCTGCCCTGGGAAGGAGGCAAGACCCTAGACTGAGAAGTTCCTTCAGGGGATGAAATTACCAAAGAGAATTGATGTGTGAGGTTTGGCTTCCATCAGTTGGGGGACTAATTCCTTCATTCTCGAATAGGGGACCTGGGTAGTATACTACAGTATCCACCACACAAGAGTCAGCTTCCTAGGCCAAAAAAAAAGAAGAGGAGAATGGATCTCGAATTGGTAGAGGAAGAAATGGGGAATAATTGCACCTCAAGTTTTGAAACTTGTCTTGGGAGTCAGCCTCTTGCAGCATTAGTACCCAACCCATCAGTTCCATGTACCCTCATCAGCCTTATGTAAAGCTTTATCCTGGTTCTTAACAGACAATATTAGACCAACCAGCTTACTACTCTGTCCCTCTGTGAACTCTGTGGCCACTGAAATTGTACCTTCTCCATCCTTATTCCCATTCTTCCCCAAACATTAGCAAAGCTTAAGAGATCTATCCTTTGGATATTTTAGATGCAAATAAAAAATGGAGGTGAGAGAATTAATCAGGGAAGGAGAAATCAAGCTGCCACCAAAAATAAATAAATAATCATTAGCTTTATGGCATGACTTCATTGTATATTGCTTCCCACATTGTCATTGTCACTATGTCCCTGGAAGGCTTCAGTTAGTTAGCAAGCCTGATTTGTATCTATAACCATCAATTGATTCATCAAGGCATGTCAAGGAAGAGAGGTAATAAATTCTGTGCAAAGAATTGTATATTTTAGGATGAAATGGAGGAGACTGGACCATCAAACATGGGTAATGCTGTGATGTGGCATCAATATAATAAAGATTGCTTTAAGCCTCGCCATCTTCTGAGCTCTCCTGCAAAGAGCCAGATTAAGAAGCAAGCCAACTGAGTAGCTGATAGAGTAGCCTGCCAATCCTACTGGCCTTAGCAGAACACATGAGTCTCTGCAGTCACCACACTCCTCTGCCTTTCAGTCATGTTTTGGCACTGCTTGAGGCTCTAGGGAATTTAACTGAACATTCCAGGCAAGGATGGAATCTGTTAGGTTGCTTGGGATCCATATTTAAGGGGATGAAAAAAGTTAAGTTGAGGAAATGTAAAACCTGAATTGATTGGTAAAATGAACAGAAAAAAGTTGAAATAGGAAAATCCATGTTGATGGGGTGGTTCCTGCATAGGTATGATTAGTCTGTGAAAACATCAGCTCTCTTAGATTCTTAAACATCTTATATGCAGCAACTTTAAAATCATTTAATATTCATGACAAACTTAGGAAATAAAATCTCACTATTTTGCAGATTAAAAATAAAATCTTTGAGAAGCTAAGTGATATGTTGTAGGTAGGAGTAGAGCTAAGATTTAAATCTGTGTTTGTGATTCAATGTACACATAACTATAGTCCAGACAGAAAGAGGGAAGAGGAAGGAGAAAGGAGGGGCTGTGAGGAGGGAAGGTATTTGGTGGGACTTCACCAAAGGTGCATAATACAATGGTACATTTCAAAACTATTAAGAATAGAGTATAAATGTTTTACCACAACAAAAAAGCAAGCAACATGATGGTTATGTTAATTAGTTCAGTGTAATCATTCCACATTGTTTATCAATTCAGCACATTGTACCCCTTAAACGCATTAATGTACACAGTAATGATTTAATAAAGAAAAAAATTAAAAATGTAGCATCAGCAATGCTATAAATTGAAATGAGTATAGTGAAATTTACCAGAAAGAGGGAAGTGACTCTTCAGAAGACATCAGTAATGTAGAAATTGAAGAAGATGGTCCTTTTGATGTTGATAGTGATTGAAGGACTCTTGGCCTTCTATGATGCATAAATATCATAAATTTGTTACTTCTACATAAAATTTCTCATACCTTGTATCTGTTCTTGTGTTTTCTAATTATTTGTTACGTAAAATTTCTTGTACTATAACATGTTAAAAAATAAATGCTAAAATTCCTTTTAATACAAAAAGTCTACCTAAATGTAAACAAAAAAATTTTGAATTAAAATAAAAGATATTTCCCCAAAATAAAAAACAAATAAATAAATCTGTGTTTGATCCCAACTCAGAGACAATAACGGGAGCAAATGAAGTTAGGATAATTTGTAGCATATGGTGTCTGGGGGAAAAAAATGATGCCACCTTTTCCTGAATAGCACTGAAAGATTATTTGGGTGAAGGCTGTGTCACCTAAACCAGGGAGACTATCATAGTCCATAATCAATTATCCTCACCCACCCCAATAAGGTTAAAAGAAGTTCTAACAAAGATGAAAACCCTACAGTCCTTGGCTTAATGGGTCTTGACTTTAATAGTATTTGAAAGAAACCCAGAGAAGAGGACTCAAAAAAATAATTACTACATACTAAGTGTGAGGACACACTGATTCACCATCCACAGTTTTTTTGAGGAGAAGATTCTGCCGCTTCCCCCTTAGGAGGACAACTCCAGCTCTTACCCAGGTTGTGCCCTAAAAGTTTCTTGGGCCAAGGTAGGATTACTCTGCTAATAACACCATTTACTAGACTCTCCTTTCATCAGCTGCTCTCAAAATGAACATTTGAGAAGGTTATTTGTGGAAAAGAATGAGGATTTTTAATATACAGCTTACAGTGCAAAAAGGATGCAATCTGGGCAAAGTAGAATGCAACTATAATCCCAGCTACTCAGGAGGCTATGGTGGAGGAGCTTTTGAGCCCATAAGTTTGAGATCACCTTGGAAACAAAGCAAGTCCCCATCTTGGAGTTGGGAGACAGGGAAAGAGAACAGGAAAGAGAGGTAGAAAGAGAGACAGAGCCAAGGAAACTTTTGAACAATATAGCTCATGTTAACCAAGGACGGTGTTAATGAATTGGCCAATTATTGGCCAATTATTTTGAATATGTAATAGCTATATTGCTGTTATATCCATCTGGTACTATGCCAAACAAATTACAGGCACAATATTGTTGAGTCCCCATAACCATGCTATTTATCAATAAAAGAATTTGAATGTCTGGTGGCGCCTGTGGCTCAAGGAGTAGGGCACCAGCCCTATATAGCAGAGGTGGTGGATTCAAACCCAGCCTTGGCCAAACAAAAATTAAAAAAAAAAATAATTTGAATCTCAGCCTTTTGGAAAATGGTTGACTAGAGATATCAGTCACCAGATCATCTCAGAACGAAGGAAAAAATATAGTTGAAAAAAATATATATGTATTTCCTATATATAATTCTAAGGGAAAAGTACCAGAACCTACCAGAGATTCCAAGGGAGGAAGTGGTGGAGCAGAAGAATACGAATTAGCAAGATTTGAGCGGAGAAAATCCCCTGAGGAATTTAGAACCCCATGGAAAGGGTAGCTGGGAGTATTTGCTTTTCCTCCCCTCACGCTTCTGGCAGACTGCAGATTCCCAAACTATTGGAGAGTGTCCCCACCTTCAGAAACCCAAAAGATATGAACTGGGAGCTTCTTGAGAACAGAGCACTAGACTTCCAGCCCCTCTCAGAGTTGCTACCTGTCACCATAGACCTAAGCCAAGGTAACAGGTGCCATACTGCTTCTCCACCCATGGTGGGCTTTATTCTCCCCAGGGAGATCCAGCCCTCCAGTTTTCTTATCATTGGTTCCCACACAAACATTTCCAACTCTGCCTAGACTGAGGTGGACACAAGGGGCCAGTGGGTACCAAGGGATCCTAGAGCTTGGACGTTCAGGGTGGGCTGCCTTGAAGGGAAAGAAGAATGTAGCCCAGGGGTGTCCCTCAAGACAAAGGGGACCAGATTGTCAGCCCTCCTCCATCCAAACTCTTCTTCCTCCCCCTTCTCCACTCACTGCTGCTGAGTGGAAGTTCCTATGTTAGTTGCAACAGGTTCCCCAGGGAATGATTGAGCCAGAACTCTCAGGAATGTCTTCTTTCCCTCTGTTGCTGTACCTACCACACCAAGGCTTCCACAGAGAGTGGGGCTTATACCTTCCCTCTTAAAGACCTGCAATGGACTGAGGGGTGCTTGGACTGTGAGCTCTCTGCCTGCCAGCCCTCTCTGGTGCAGCTCACCAGCAAAGCATGGCATCCTTTGTGAAGCCTGAATGTAGGCTCACCAGCTCAAACCCCACAGCCTCACTCCTCCATCTGCCTCAGCCTCTAGGGCCCTGCTCTTCACCTGGGCATTCCAGTGCTTCTCTTGAGTTGGCTAGAACTGGTCACAGGTCCCAGCCAAAACAACAACACTGCACCTTACTTTTTCCTACATGCACCACCTTTTGGAAGGGAGGACAACTTTACAGCCCATTACTGTATTTACTGATTCTATCATGCAGGGCATAGCTGACTCTTTCCCACAAGCCCCACCTTCTGACTTAGAGATTAAACAGGGTATTCCAATATAATTCATACTGTTAAGAAGGTCATAGGGCAGGGAAAAGAGAAAGAATTCCAGAGACCTTCATCTCCCCTAGTCGGCAAGAGACAGAGAATATTCCCATGCACATAGTATAGCACTGCTACAGCTTACAAACAATAATCTGTAGAAATTGAGTAAATCACCTCACTAAGGATATGTGTAACCAAGGTATCCATCCAGACCCTAGACCCTCCCCCATCAAAGTATCCACAAGCAAAGCCAAAAGTTCTTACCCAAAAATATGCTATAGGCATACTCTTAAGAGTTGAGGGGAAGAGTCCCATCCAATAAAAGAAAATCCTAAAACAAGAAGTGGCAGTTGCTCCAGATGAGAAGGAATCAGGGCAAGAATTATGGAAGTATGAAAAAAATCAGTGTGAAAGGACACACCCAAGGGAGCATACTAGCTTTGTAGCAATGGGTCCTTAACCAAGAGGAAAATACTTAAATAACAGACAGATAGTTTTTCTTTAATTAAGAACTGAATTTTTTTTTTGAGACATAGTCTCATTTTGTCACCCTTGGTAGAGTGCCATGGAGTTACAGCTCAGAGCAACCTCAAACTCTTGGGCTTAAGCAATTCTCTTGCCTCAGACTCCCAAGTAGCTGGGATGACAGGCTCCCACCACAATGCCTGGCTATTTCTTTTTTATTATTATTATTGGGAATTCATTGAGGGTACACAGAACCAGGTTACATTGATTGCTTTTGTTAGATAAGGGCCCTCTTTTAATTTTTGAATTGAAAGGAAACAAAATGAAAAACCAACTCAACAACAACAACAACAAAAACCAGAAAAATGATTCAAGAAATTAATGAAAGATTCACTGAGAGATAGATATATTTTTACAAAAACCAAATCTAACTTCTGGATATTAAACACTCATTTGTGGAAATACAAAAAAACAATAGAAAGCTTTAACACTAGACCAGACCAAGCAGAAGAAAGAACTGCAGTGTTTGAAGACAATTCTTTGAATTAATTTAGTCAGTGAAAAATGAAGAACAGAGAATCAAGAGAAATGAACAAAGTCTATAATAAATATGGGATTATGTAAAATAGCCAAATGTAAGAATCACAGGCATCCCTGGGAGTAAAAAGTTCTGAAATATCTGTTTGATAGGATAATTGAGGAAAAGGTTTTATTAGAGATTTAGACATCTAGATACAAGAAACTCAACATACATCAGGAAGATTCATTGCAAAAAAAGCATCACCAAGATATATAGTCATCAGACTGGCCAAAATAAATGTGAAGGAGGAACTCCTATTAGACATGAGGTGAAAACATCAAATAATTTACAAAGGAAAACTTATCAGACTAACAGCAGACTTCTTAAGAGAAATCTTACAAGTCAGAATAGAATGGGATCCTATCTTTAGTCTCTTTAAAAAGAACAGCTTTCAGCCAAGAATTCTGTATCCAGCAAAACTAAGTTTCACAAGTGAAGGAGGAATAAAGTCTTTCCCAGACAAGCAAACACTAAGGGAGTTTGTGACCACTAGACCTTCACTGCAAGAAAAACTTAAAAGTGTTCTATACGTGGAACAGAACAATCAGTACTCACCAGTCCTCACATATTAGACAGAAAAAGAGAGAAAGGGCAAGACAGTGCTCTGCTGTCTTTTCTTATGAGAACACTAATCATACTAGACCAGGGCCCTAGTAGGACCTCATGTAACTTTAATTAGTTCCTTAGAGACCCCATGACCAAATACAGCCAAACATTTAGTCCATAACAGACATTAGTATAACAAAGGCTCATTTTGCAAAGGAGAAAAGCAAGGCTTCAAGACACCTGATGTCCAATCATAAGCAGTAGGGTCTTTACTGAAAACCAGCACTTATGATTCTGAATCACAGTATCTTTTTAAATAATAAGTATTCAAAACATCACACATTTGGTATATTTGCCCATTCACCACGCCTATGATGGTGGTATGAACAAACATTATACAAGATCATAAGAATAAAGACCATAAAAGTGATGTCATGAACAAAGGGTAAGATTTGGAGACCAAACATACAAACTCATCACTCTCTAGTTTCACAGGCATATTAATTATCCTGACTAAACTTGTAATTAAAAGGGGAATAATAAGGCTTTTCTTCAGGAGTCTTGAGCAATTTAAGTAAGGTAAAGTGCAGTAGGGTACTCAGAAGATTTATAAGCTCTCAAAACTTGATAGTTGCTGCTGTTTATTTTATAATTAAACAGAAATGAGACCCCAAATATTAAATCAAAGTGGATTACCAAAGAAGTTGAGATTGTACTGCCTACTTGCTGAGTCACAAAGAATTTTCCACTTGACCCCTAGGATCCTAGTGTCATTGTTTTTCATATTCAGCTGATAATAGGCAGAAAACAACAATAGAGAAGATGGTAAATAGGATAATTCATCTTCAATACTTATGTAGTAACAACTACACATGTGGCATCATGATAAACACTGTGTAATTTTTCCAGCTGTCTAGAAAGCAAATAATCTAGTTGAGAAGACAAAGCATGAGAATACCTCCCCCTCCCCCCCGGCCAGGATAGCACAAGTCAGTAATGATAAAACTCTATGAGAAGCTACTGTTGCTTCTCCCCTATACATTTGGGGATCAATATGCCAATTCCTTGTTTGAACAAATATGACCTTTCCCCCAATCTCCACTCTCTGGCTGACGTTCTAAAGCAATGAAGAGCTCACCCAAAGTCACACAGGAGTATTTTTCACCTTGGCTGATGTTGGGTATGTACTCACAATTTCTACAAAATCATCCCTAGAATGTTAGGGCTATAAGAATTGCAAAGCCTGTCCTAGCCCAATCTTACCATTAGAAAAATATGCCCAAGGCAGGTAAGTGATTTGAGCAATAAAGCAAAGATAGAAATGATAGTATTGAGTTTGTAACTAACACTTAGTTGTGAGTGTTTGGCCAGCTTCTGGTGATCAGGGGCTAGCTTTCTCTTCCTCAAAATACATGCTACAAAGGAAGAAGGGAAGAAAAGGGAAAAAAGAGGGAGGGAGGGGAGTTGGCTGAGTTGGACTACATCCAATACACTTTTTTATTTCATTTTCATTCAATAAGTGAGAAAATGTAGGTTACAAGTGATTTACAGATTTTCTGAGGGTTGCACAGAAGTTAGTAACAGAACTGAATTTCTCATTATTATTTTTTTTATTTCTATACAAACTGAAGAAATGAGTTTGGTAGATGAGTCACATAAGCTGCTGAATCTGAAACTCTTTCCTTTAAGATCATATACAAACAAATCTGTGTCAGCTTACCCGCCTCTCGGTTGGCAAGTATTTCTCAATATTTGTGTACAAAATCCTCCAATCTGTTGGTCCAAAATCCACATAACATTGTTGATAACACCATATTTGGAATATCTTCTTGCCAAATAGACAATTCTCAGCAGTAAAAGGGAGCAATCGCATAAATAAAACATCAGAGAATCTTTAAAACAAAAATCCATTTTAACTTTGGAACAGATTTGTCACAGACTGGGAACTCCAAAGGATGTTGGTCTTCAGTTAATTCTAAGAACTCTTCCACACTCAACAGAGAAAAGAAGCTGCAGGACACTACAACAGGAAGCCAGATAAGATTAAAACTTTCTGGGTGGGGGGGCAGAGGCAAGATGGCCAACTGGAGCCAGCTTTCCACAGAGGCTCCCATCCAGAAGGAGAGTTAAAGAACAGAAGTTTAGCAAGAAAGCTGATGGTTCAGATCTGAGCCAAGGGAGAAGGTTACAGAATGCACATCAACTCTGCTGAGGTGAGCTGCCACCCCAAGGATACAAACAAAAGGTACAAAACTCCATCACCAAGCAGATGAGAGTCCCCTCCCCCATGTGAACAGCTCGTATTATACTCCATACAAACTAGTGAACAGAATTCACATATCCTCCCATTTTATCCCACGGAAGAGACCCTCTGAAAACTGGACCTCCTGCCCCTCCTAAGATGCCATGGCACTCTCTTGCCAGGTATAAAACTGTATAAAACTTTATGTATTCTCTACCTCCAATTTTGAACTCCCAGCTCTCTCCTCCACTCTCACCCTGAGGTCTGGAAGCCTGTCCCCCATGGAATCCAGATTCTTGGGCATTTTCTTGAGGGTTGTGGATGGGGTATGGGCTGTTGCTGACCTGTGCTAATTCTCCAGCATGGGAGAAAGGAGAGGACGGTCAGGTGAGAGGGAACCTCAGCTGAGAGGGAACCAGGAGTGGTGGTGCCCTGAGGCATAGAGCAACAGCCACAACAGTGGGAACAATGGGGCTCACACTCCTAGGGATACTTTGAAAGAACAGTCCCAGTATCTCTGGGCAACCAGGGAAGCCGAGCATCTTCTCCAGTAGCAGCCACTGGTGGAACAGATCTGGGATGGAAATTCAGGTCCCATGAGTAAAGGGTAGGCCTGAGGCAGTACCAGCATGGGCAGAGCGCAGGGACTATAATTCACACGCTCAGAGACAGCAGACTCCCAGGGCAGAGCTGACCCAGAGGACTGTTTCAGTGAGCCTAAGATGCACCCAGCCCTCAGGGGATCATAGCTGAGACAAAAGCCAGCAGACAGAGGCTGGAAATGACAATTGAGTCCCGAGCTCTGACCGATCGCCCCAACACAAACTGCAGCCGAGACAGGGCACCAGCACAGACAGGGCTGAATTGCTCAAACAGTCTCTGGTCCACACAGGAATATAGCCGGGACAGAAACAAATGCTGCAAAGTTGTTCGGTTCTGTCAGCAACATCAGTCAGGGGCAGGGCTGGAACTGAGTGAAATACCCCAGCCCCCATTAACCACCCAAGCTTGTCAGGCCTCACCTCCCTCTGCCAGATGTTGGCAGAGTGTGGCAGCCTGGCTAGGGAGACATAGATCTCCCTGTGACTCAGGCAGGCACAACCCCCTGGAGCATCTGCTCATTGGAGGGAACTGGGTCACAGCCCTGCAGGGTTACCAGTGACTGGGTGTGACAGAGTTGCAAGGTAGGGAAGGAGACAACAACCTTCCCAGACTAATTTATTTGCCAGGTGGGTCCTTCTGACTTCATGGAGCATTGGAGCAAGTCATTCTCAAGCTACCAGCAGACCCTTGCTATCTAGTAGCTGGAGACCTTTTGAACTCTCCCACCTGAGACTGGTGCTGCCTGGGACACTTGATTTGGACTTCTTGAACTGGTCCAATCCCTGAGAACTACCTGAAGTGGTACCCTGGAGGTGTGGTTGTGGAAAGGTTTGATTTTCCTTTTCCAATTATTGCCTGTGGGGGGCGTGGTGACTCAACTAGATTGCAAATAAGATCAATAAAATGGAGGAAAGTTAGAATTAGAAATTCAAGGAGCATTTTAAAGGTTGTCTCAAGAATTCAAGGTTTTCAAAGACAAAATCACCAAAGGTTTTGACACATTGAGACAAGAATTTGCAGCCCTCAAAGATCTGAGAAATACAGTAGAATCTCACAATAACAGAATGGAGCAAGGAGAAGAAAGGATTTCTGAAACTGAAGACAAAGCTTTTGAATGCTCCCATACTCTCAAAGAGGAAGAGAAATGGAGAGCAAAAATGGATAATTCTCCCAGAGAGCTCTAGAATAATTCAAAGAAAAGCAATATTCCCCTGATAGGGTCCCTGAAGGCAATGAAGTGGCTTTGCAAGGCACAGAGGCTCTTCTTCACAAGATTATGAAAGAGAATTTCCCAGACATGCAAAGAGATTCTGAAATTCAGATAGCAGACAGTTTCAGAACCCCAGCATGACTCAACCAAATAAGACATCCCCCAGGCACAACATAATTAACTTCACTAAAGTTAATACGAAGGAGAAAATTCTGAAAGCAGCCAGGCGCAAGAAAACC
>CAUYRH010100078.1:0-15512 GCA_963574655.1 Perodicticus potto | reverse complement strand
GTTGTAACTAACCTCTCAAACCTACTCTTGGGGAAGCATTTTTTTTTTTTTTTTTTTTTTTTTTTTTTTGCAGTTTTTGGCCAGGGCTAGGTTTGAACCTGCCACCTCCAGTATATGGAGCTGGTGCCCTACTCCTTGAGTCACAGGTGCCGCCGTGGAAGCTATTTTTTAATTTCTAGTTCTAAAATTATTTTTTTAGTTAATTACAGCTCTTCAGATTTGTGCACTGTGACCTAATAAAATTTCTGTTTGAGCTCTGGTTTTCCCCACTTTTATCTCCACAAATATCATCCTATGTGATTTCTACTTTTTAGTAGTTACATGAAATGTCTTTGTTAATGTTGCCCTCAGTGTTCTTTCAGAATTTTGTACAAATTTGTTATTTGGGGGATCTTGTCTTTGGCTTTCAATGGAAAGAGATGTAGTCTACTACCTTGATCCAATTTTGCATATCTGTTTTTACTTCTCACTCTCACATGTGAATAATTACTTGGCTGAATATAAAATTAAAGTTTTTTTTCTATTTTTGTTAAAATTTTAACTTACAGAAAAGTGATAATATTAGCATAAAGAAGTCTAAAATATCCTTTACCCACCAAATATTTACATTTGCCCAATTTTTTAAGCATTTTCTTTCTTTTTTATGTAAGCATTGAAACTAAATATTTCCCTCAGCACTGCCTTAGCTATACTGTATGATTTTAGATGTTATATTTTATCATTTAATTTAAAATACTTTCTAATTTTCATTATAATTTCTGCTTTGATCTATGGGTTATTCATAGGGGTGATATTTAAATATGAGAGTTTTCTAGATCTCTTATAGTTACTAATTTCTGATTTAAAAAATTTTGTGGTCAAAGGATGTATTCTATACAATCTTTTGAAACATCTTAAGAATTATTTTACTGTCCAACACATAGTCTATCTTGGTGAACATTCTCTGTGTGATTAAGAAGACTGTATGTCTGCGGTTATTGTCTAAGTCTCAATCAGTTTGACATGGTTGGTAGTGTTATTCAGATCTTCTATATCAGGAGTCAGCAAATTACAGCTTGTGGACTAGTTCTGGCCTATAGCATATTTTTACACATCCTGTGGACTGAGAATGATTTTTATATTTTTAAGGGTTATAAAAAACAAAATACATAAACAAAACAAATAATGTACTGTATAGACTACATGTGGCCTGAAAATCCTGAAATACTATCTAACCCTTTATAGGAAAAGGTTGCTAACGCTGTTCTATGTCTTTCTCAATATTTTGTTTAGTTGTTCTATTAATTACTGAGAAGGAATATTAAAATATCTATAATTGTAAAATTGTCTATTACTGTCTTTTATTTTATTGATTTTTGCCTTGTGCATTTTAAGTTATTGGACCCATGCACTTTTTTTCTTTTTTGCAGTTTTTGGCTGGTGCCAGGTTTGAACCCGCCACCTCCAGCATATGGGGCTAGCGCCCTACTCCTTTGAGCCACAGGCACCTCCCTGGGCACGTACACTTTTATTATTTTTTCTTTCTTTCTTTTTTTTGGTAGAGACAGAGTCTCACTTTATTGCCCTCGGTAGAGTGCCGGGGCGTCACACTGCTCACAGCAACCTCCAGCTCGTGGATTTAGGCGATTCTCTTGCCTAAGCCTCCGGAGTAGCTGGGACTACAGGTGTCCGCCGCAAGGCCCGGCTGTTTTTTTTTTTTTGCAGTTTAACCGAGGCCGGGCTTCAACCCGCCACCTTCGGTATATGGGGTGGGCACCCTACTCTCTGAGCCACAGGCGCTGCCCTGTTATTTTTTCTTTAATCATTACAAAATGTTCCTTTATATCTATGATAATTCTCCTTCCTTTGAGTTTTGTTTTGTTTAAGCTTAATATAGCTGCTTCAGATTTCTTATAATTATGATTTACATGGTGTATCTTTTCCTGCCATTTTACTCATTTAAAGTCTGTGTTTTTATATTTAATATGTGTTTCTTATAAACAAGCTATAGTTAAGTCTTTTTTGTTTGTTTGTTTGATTGTTTTTGAGACAGTCTTATTCCATCACCCTCAGTAGAGTGCCATGGTGTTTTTATAGCTCACAGCAACCTCAAACTTTTGGGCTCAAGAGATCCTCTTGCCTCAGCTTCCCAAGTAGCTGAGACTATAGGCACCTGCCTATTTTTCGTAGAGATGGAGTCTTGCTCTTGCTCAGATTGGTCTTGAACTCCTGAATGCAAGTGAAACTCTGGCCTTGGCCTCCCAAAGTGCTAGGATTACAGGCATGGACCACCATGCCTGGCCCTGAGTCTCCTTTTTCTTAATTCAGCCAGACAATTTCTTCCTTTTGACTGGACTGTTACTTATTTACATTTAACATGAATATTCATATGATTTACTTTATTTCTACTTTAGGTCACTATTTTTTTTTTTTCAGATTTATCCCATTTGTTCTTTGTTCTTCAATTCTCCTTTCCCTGTCTTCTTTTAGTTAATTTAAATTATTATTCCATTTTAATTCCTCTATTGGCTATTTACCTAAACCACTTTTCATTTTTTAAGGGTGCTCTAATTACTACAAAGTGCATCCATAACTTATGAAAATACTGCCTAAAGTTAATATCATCCTACTTTACTTAAAATGTTGAAACCTGGAATAGTATAGTTACGTGTATGCCCTTTTGTCTTTTGTACTGTTGTCATATAGTATATTAGACATGCATGAATAATAGTCTCACATCGTATAGTGTCATGATTTGTGTTTCAAGTCATTCCTTTTTTAGTTTTATTGAGGTATTGATTTATACTGCATGTGTTTAAAATGTAAAATTCGATGAGTTTTGACATAACTATAAAGGTATCAAACCATCACAACTCTCAGAAGAGAAAACATATCAATCACTCTCAAAAATTCCTAAGGCTTTTTAAAAAAAAAATCCACTCTCCTGTTAGTGGACATTCACATTTTTCCAGTATTACAAATAATGCTACTGTGAACATTTATGTACAAGTCTTTGTATGGACATAGAATTTTATTCTCTCTGATAAACATCTAATAGTGGAATGGCTGAGTAGTATAGTATGTGGTATATATAACATTTTAAGAAATTGCTTACCCAAAATTTTACATTTCTACCAGTATATAGGTTATAGTTACTCCACTTACTCATTAACACTTGGCATGGTCTTTTATGTTAGCCATTCTTTTGAGTTACATAAGTGATTTAATTAGGTTTTATTTTAATTTCTCTAATGAGTAATCATGATGAGATTAGTGCTTATTTTTTATGTGCTTATTTGCCATCTGTATATCTTCTTTGCTGAAGTGTCAGTTCAAATCATGTGCTCATTTCTACTTGAGTTTTTCTCTTATTAAGTTATAAGAGTTCTTTTATATATTTTAGATATAAGTCCTTTATCAGATATATGTTTTGCAAATATTCTCTCTCAATTTGTGGCTTACTATTTTCATTAATATAAAATGGGTTTATTCCTGTTTTATGAATTAATAAATATTTAACATTTTCTACTTCATTGCCTGTAGCAAATGTTAGTAGATATAAAAGCCCACATAAACATAAGTTCTTTAATGATTTTAGTTATTCTCAAGAGTAACATTGGCCCTGAGATCAATGACTTTGAGGACTACTGTTCTATAGGAAATCACTGTAAAGGAGATTGGCCCATACCATATCCTGCTATTGCTTTATTATTTCTGTATTGCTTATCCCCAATGTGGACTCAGTCACACTATAAAGAATCCCCTAAATATAAGACTCAAAAATAATTTATTTACTAGGCCAAAACTATGTTTTTATCTAGAGACTCTCTAATGTTTTCCCAGTTCTAATGTATTCAACCTGCACATAAAAGACTGAAATATCCTTCAGCAGGTCACATAATACCTCTAAGCCTTATTTTTCCAACTGAAAAATGAGCTGATTAAATTATTTCTACATTCCTCTTTTCTAAAATTTTGTTACTCCTTGACTTCTATCTATAGGTGCTAAATAATTTTCCAAAGTTGTAGTTAACTGTTGAGGTAGAATTAGCTAAAGACTAGTGGTTTAGGATTCCTTATTTTAGAGCTCTTCCCTCACTATAGCTCTGTATGTGTGTGGCTTTATGTATATTAAAATCTTAATCCGTGTACTGGAGTAGGGCTGAGGCAGATCAAGAGCAGAGCTAGGGTGTGCAAATGCATACATATGGGTTTCAAGGAATAGAATTATCTGTGCTCATTTATACTGCTATCTTAGAATTGCTTCTTCTAATCCAAAATATACTTAAAACATAATTCTTCTTGACATTTGAGATGCTTATTGTCACGTGGAGTTAACTTTTTTCCAAAATTTTAACCAAAAGTATTTTGCTTTGTTAAATGAAAGAAACAGATAGTGGATAGTTGAAATTTGCCTTCCAAAACAAAATGGTATAATATCTCTGTTTTGAGGACTGGAATGTAATTAGTTACAGAATTTCAGTCTCTAGAATGACTCAAGATTTACAAGCTAACTCTCTTTAACCAGCGTATATTGTTGGATTATTCACAAGACTAAAATTTTAATGTTCATTTGTCTTATTTTGGTACACCACCATTTAAGCTTTTGAAGTAAAATAAAGATCATTTTTGAAAGATTATTTTTTATACCTCTCCCCCGATTTTAAACTCAACTTTTCCTCTTTATCTGGACATTAAGGTTAAAATGTTAACAAAATGCATGATTTTTATAAACTATAGTTTAAGCCACAAGCAATAAGAAAACTCCTTATAGTGCACATTACTATACTTGGTGCGATGGGGAGATAAAAAAGAAACATAATATTAATAGACAAGTACTACTTGATATTTAGCAAATGGCATGTTACAGAAATAAAAAGTAATAGCCAAAAACGTTAGAACTCCATATGTTATAAACAGATGCTACTTGAATTTTAATTTGAACCTCTGTTACTTGTTACCTCTTCACTGTTAACAATGTTCAAGGACAATTAAAAAATAACCCTTAAAACTTGAATAGAAGATAGCACTTTGAGAATTAATTCAGTAAAATCTCCACATTGTAAGATTGGTATTCATTATATAATATTGAAAAGATACCAGGAAATTTGCACAGCTAGAGAGTGAAGAAACCCTCAAAAACACTAGTAAGATGGCTAGATATACAAGTCTCCAATGTGGTATCAATTCATAAGTTATATTGTTGTTTTGTTATTGTCTGTATCTTAGGAGGAGAAAGAAAATGTGAACAGAAGTGGAGTGGATAGCATAAGGCATGGAATATCCCAAAGAACCAGAAACTGGCATTATTTTTACAGAGCTTTGATTTTCATATCAAATCCAGATCTGATTATTATGAATTTGGTTATTATCATAATAATTTGGATAGTTCACATGTACTAGTTAGTATGCAAGTATTAAGAGTATTAAGTATTTCAGAGGCTCTATATTCTTAATGGACTCCATGGGGAATTTTATAAAGACAGTAGTCATTTTTACTTTTATCACAGTTAACACGTATTTATCATATAGTGACCAGTGCAAACATGGTAGATTTCCAAGATGTGCTTGTTTAACTGACGTAGATGAAGACATATATTCATAAACATTATATATGTATCTGTGTGTGTGTGTACGAATACATACATATGTATATGTGCAATTTATTACCAGAGTGCAATAGGATTCCAAGA
Organism: Perodicticus potto; assembly: GCA_963574655.1. NCBI lineage: Eukaryota > Metazoa > Chordata > Mammalia > Primates > Lorisidae > Perodicticus > Perodicticus potto. The sequence continues at coordinate 9,840 of CAUYRH010100078.1, read as the reverse complement.
AAGAAAAAAATCTTGAAACTTGAGACTTGTCCCTAAGAGCATAGCAGGGTATCAATTTACAGAGACAGTAGAGCTATTGTAGAAAACTCAGAGGCAGAATCAACATTGTCTGTGTTAAAGCATAATAAATGCAATAGCTTAAAGAAACTATAAGGTTTGTATTGAATAGTGAGAAAATTGAACAGGTAATGCAGAGCCAATTATTTAACAGCTTTGAGTGGTAAACTAAGCCTAATAGGCAAAAAGGAGCCAGTATGAGTCCTAAATTGGCAACTGAAAAAGCAATGTTTTAGAAAGATTTAAAAACTAGATAGCTTATGATATTGAGAAGAACTTGACACAGAAGAAATGATTAAGGAGCTGCTGCTAATTCAGGGAATGAGGCAATAAGGCAGTAAAAGGACTAAGAAAGTGATACATCTGAGAGAATTTTAAGAAAGAAGTCGGCTGAGTGTTGGTGATTTACCATACTCATGTAGCCCAAGGGAAGAGAGGCAAGAATAAAAGGTGACTAAATTTTGAACATAAAAATTAGAATGTATATCCACTCCTATGCACTGCTGACTGGAATGTATTTTGAAAAAACTTTCTTAAAATCAATTTTTCAAATGTATTTTGTGTACTCATCCTAATGAAAATCGGAAATATAAAGAAGTATATGCAAAAATGTTCATGTTTATGTTAGTGAAAAATTTGAAACAACAAAAAACAACCAATTAGTGGATCTGACTAGAAAAAAAGATAATCTGAATAGAAAAATTTCAGTGAAATGAAGAATCATTGTTATATACATGACTTAAGTATTTTATGTTAACTTTGAACATGAAAAGGTACATTCATTTGTCAATTTTTGATTCAGGGCTATAGCCTTTCCTCTAAATCTGATCTAATAATTATCATGCCCATTAAATATTGTCTATGATACCCAGTTTTAATTTCTTTACAGTGAACTGAGAATTGAGTAATAATCTGCCAGTCACGTTGAGTCATCGTTTCTCTAGATTTTTATTACTTTTTCCTATTGTCTTACCCATACCTAATTAAGCAGGAAAGTTTTTACAATAATAACTCGCCCTCTTCCATTGCCATTCCTTACCCACCATAAGGACAGGCTTCAATTCTGAATAATTTGGAAAACAGTTGCAGTTCTGAACAGAGGAGTTGCATGATCTGGAATGTATTTTGACAAAATCACTCTTGCTGCTCTATTTGAGAAGGGACTATGGTGGAGAAGCAGGGAGGAACATTTGTGCACTTTGTGCTCAATAATCATTTTGCTGCCAAAGCAGTTGCTGATCTCTTTCTAGTGTTTGCATTTCCTTTAAAGCCTAATTGTGAATAGCAAAAAATATTTCAGCATCTAGGAAAACAAGGTGGAGGGGTACATGGTGGGGGGGGAATAATTCTTTTCAGGGTGTTTAAGGAAGCAAAAAAATGAATAAACAGGTATAGTTCCTAAAGAGATTGTTTTTTATTTTTTTTCCCATGTACCTATTATTTCTCAATTGTAGAGACACATTAGAATTTTCTGGGGAGGCTTGGCGCCTGTGCTCAGTGGTTAGGGTGCCAGCCACATACACTGAAGCTGGTGGGTTTGAACCCGGCCTGGACCTGTTAAACAACAATGACAACAACAACAACAACAAAAAAAAAATATCCAGGTGTTGTGGTGGGTGCCTGTAGCCCCAGCTACTTGGGAGGCTGAGGCAAGAGAATCACTTAAGCCCAAGAGTTTGAGATTGCTATGAGCTGTGATGCCATAGTATTCTACTGAGGGTGACATAGTGACACTGTGTCTCAAAAAAAAAAAAAAAAGAATTTTCTGAGGTGTTTAAAAATACTACTTCTTGGGCCCCCTTTCACATATAAAATGCAATTGGTTTATGATTGAGGCTAGGCCTCATTATTAAAAATAAAAAAATCCCAAGTGATTCTAGTAAACATCTAACATTGAAATCAATTGCTTTCAATCCTTCTTAGGTCTTATCCTCTTGATAATTTTGGGCAACTTGTGACTGACTGCCTCTACCATCTACAGTGGTTCTCAAACTTCCTAATGCCACAGCCCTTTAATACAGTTCCTGAGGGTTGCGACCCATGTTGATAACCACTGATCTAGAAGAAAACAAAACTCTATGGGCCAAAGGAATTTCCATTGTCATTCATGAACTTTTTCTCTTGAGGTAGGGCCATTAAGGAGAGGATCATCTTCATGTTGAATGTGAAGGCAGAGTAATTTCCTTCATATGGAGGCAAAGTGATATTGATAGTTTTCCAACTATATTAGGAGAAGGGAGGCACAATTCAGACTAATAGGAAGTCCAGACTATAGTTAAAACTTTCCTTAATTATCCTGGGTAGGAACAGACCATACAATATCCCTCAGGGAAGAATCACGAATGTTTCCACAGAGATTATATCTATTTCTCTCTTTGTCTGCTTAATGGTTCACCACTGAAAGTTATTAATTACTCTTACTTGGCCCTGTAGAATCCCAGTTTATGGCACTGGCTTTAAAAACATCTAGTATTTATGCCCTTGTGTAATACCCTTCCAATATATGTAGTGTATAAACTAGGTTATTAGAAAAAAACTATGGCTTCCATTTGGGGCACTTTCTATCACTCTTGCTGATTGTTTGCTCTGTGGAAAACAAACTGTCATATTGCAAGCCATGGTATGGCGAGGCCCATGTGGTGAGGAAATGATGTATCCAGCAAACAGCCAGGAATGAGGACCTAAGGCGGATCCCTTTCTGATTTGAGTGTTATGATAGATGTCTAAACCCCTGGTCCCTGGTCAACACCTAGATTGCAGCTACAGAAGGGATTCTGACCAGAGACACCTAGCTGAACCATCCCTGCATTCCTGAGTTCCATAAACTATGAGATAATTCACATTGGTGTTTTAATCCATTAAGTTTTAATTTGTTACACAGCAATAGATAACTAATACATACATGGCAGGATTCATTAAGAGAAGAATTTGTCATCTTTAAGCTAAATGTTACTATTAATGTCACATTTCAATTATTAGAATATCAATAATATGAAAGAAAATAATTCTGTATACTTTCTCATAAATTCAAGATGAGGATTTGAAAAATGAAACCATATAATAATCAGGAAGTAAAAGGATAATACCACTGGCATCTTCCAAGGTGAGAATAAATTCCTAGTTCCCTGAGAGGTATAGTTTGAGAAAGGAGGGATAAAAGATTGTTGGGAAGAGACTTGGACTATTATTTCTTCCTTTCTGCCAAATTTCTTCAATTTAAAAAAAAGAAAATTTTCTTGATGAACCTTCAAAGTTGGAGGATAGGTGGGAGCATATGTGGGCCTGAAGAAACAAGTCCCCTTTGTTCAAGGCACCAGCCTGTTCAATAAATACTATGCAGAAGTTCAATAAGGAATATCTGACAACAATGCTGTAGCAGTTACACAAAAAGTTTTAATTACATATTTTATATTAAGATACACAGTAGAAACTCAAACCAGAGAGACCAATTGAAAGATAATTTCTAAAAACTCTGTTTCAGAGTGGTGATCATAGAGATGGTCAAGGCTGATATCATCTGGTACCTACATGTTAGTCATAGAGGCCCACTAGCCAATACCCATCCTACCGACTTTCAAATATACATAATATCATTCCTGTAAATTATGAGGTTAGATTATGGTTTAGTTTTCTTTAGCCATGTTATTTATGTGTAAAGTTGGTCTGAGGGAAGTAGAGGGATTCTTGTCTAAGTCATGCCCAAGTAAATGACAGTGGAGTAAGGGTGTGAATGAAGCTGTGTGATAAATCTTGTAAGTCATTCCAAAGCACCAATTTTGAGAAAGGAGGGATAGAGGATTGCTGGGAAGAGACTTGGACTATTATTTCTTGCTTCCTGCCAAATCTCTTCAATTTAAAAGGAAGCAAATTTTCTTAATAAACTATTCAAAGTTGGAGGATAGGTAGGAGCATATTTTGGCCTGATGTTATTGGAGACATTTTCATATTAAAGAAAACATAGATGTGTGATGGAGTAGAATGCAAAAACCACATAAGTTTTAAGAGAAAAGAAATTTTCTGTCTTTGGTGGGCTACCTTTGCATTGTTCCCTAGATTCTCATTCTATACCTCTATTATTGTAGCTATTTTGTTAGGGCAACTGCTTTAGGGTTGGTTTTACTGTAGCTGGTTCCACTAGTTCTTTATGTTCTTCAGGACTCTAGAGAAAAAGAAGAGCAACTCTAAGGAACTCTAAGAATTCATCTCCAGAATTTTCCTTCTCTTCTGTCATTTAATTGAATTTTCAGACAACTGAAAGGCTGATGATTTATATATGGATTATCTATGCCCAAATGTTTTTGTTCACTTATTGTATTGAATGTATCTTTTGTGTGATTTCTTTGTTAACATTTCATGTTCCTTTATTTAATTTTTCCTTCCTAATTATTAGAAACCCATGTATTTAATTTTCTCTTTCATGTATCTTATGTATTTTCTTTTCTATGTTTATATGGATATTCTGCACAATGCTTTCCATTTGTAAATAAAGGGATGGATATAAGAGTTAAACAGGAATCGGAATTGGAAATTACATCATTTCTTTTCTCCTTTTGAGTCAAATCATTATAGCATAGATAATCACTGTGCGGAGTGAATGGCCAAAGCATGGTCATATTTGTGTGCAAATGCAAAGGTAATATCCCAATTTAGAAAAAACAGGAGACCACTAGCTAATAATCCTAATAATCTAAGAGTAGGAAGCACATGCTAAGTGACATATATATACTCATGTATTTGTTATAATTCTGCACTTATCCAGCTACATGAGTTTGTGTATATTAAAATATCAATTTCCTGGTCTACAAATGAGTAAAAGGAACAAAGGCCCCTTATAGTTTTAAGTGTATGTAACTAGAACAGATTTTATTTTCTAAAATTTGCATCATATATGTAAAAACAAAGAATTAATTTTTTTTAGAAAGATTTTTTAGACACCCTATGCTACTAGGAATAGACTCACTATTAAATGTTGGTTTTGCCTAATTTGGTATTGCTGTGTAATTTGATGGTAACTGTAACTCCACAGATAAAAAATTATTTGGTCCTAAAATAGTGTGTATCCTGTATATGGTTTACACTATTTCAATTTAATTTCTATATACTAATTTTTCACTCTAACTTTTAAAAATGAAATACAATTAGTTTCACTATGAATTTTCCCTTATACTTAAACATTGAATGAATTCACATGAAAAAATAATTATGGACAGACACTCTGCTAGATACTCAGGAAAGAAATGTTAAAATCATAAGTCTTCTATGCTCTATATATTCACAAGACTCTAGTCACAAAGAGTTTACAAAACTAGGCTAGTAAAGTCTTTGAATCAGATGATAGCTCAGTATATAATCCATGCTAACTCCTGAGAATATATTTGAGGAAGGGCAATTCTTTTTAGCTTCCAGCAGCCTGGTCATGTAAGTGAAGCACAAGAAAATAAAACACATCTATTGTTTCTATTGACCTAGACTTTTCATATAATTATCATCTGTAAATGGATTACCAAATAATAGTTTATGTAAAGGGACTTAAATGACAAATATTTTGAAATTAAAACCACAATGGTTATCATACCAACAGTTTAATATAAATAAATGTTGACTTCCCTTCAGTGAACATATAAACTGCTACCAAAATCTGCTGCCAGGGAAGAATTTTAAAATAGAAATTCATCTTTCTAAAAAGCCCATTATCTGTAGTCTGCTCTCAAGCCTTTGTGATATTCAGAGACCCTTTTCCCTAAGTATATCTTCTATTTAGGGCATTGTGCCTTTGCCATCTAACAGGAAAACAACTTTTGATGCTGCTACATTTTGAATGGCAGAGATTCAAAATTAAAGATTAGAAAATGGCTAAGTTTAAATACACATATACATAGTTTTTAAATATGATACTTTTCTAGTCACACACTCAAATATATTCTTACTTTAAAATCCTATAAATTCTTTCATTTGTAATGATTTAACTTATATAATTAACTTTAATTGGCAACAGTACGTGGCAAAACATTTTTCACATATTTTTACTATTCCCTGTGAGATATCTATTGTAAGCATTGCTGAAGGCTCTCATTTTTGTCTGTCTTCCAAGATTTGCTGGTCCAAGTGCTGTGGAATAGACTTGGTATTGGTACAAGGGGGAGGGGAAACTTGCAGTTGAGCCAGACAGTTTTGTTAGCCCTTTAAAATTAAAAGCATATGAAACAGATACAGTTTATTAAGTTGTGTTTTTTTATAAATAACATAAACTTAAATAACAAACAATAAAGTTCAAATACAACTTAAAATAGACTTTAATGCTGTAACCACAGGGAAAAAAAGCATGATTATTTGTAGAAAGAACATTATTCAAAGCCATATTCCCCAATATGAATTATACAAAAGATAGATTATGTTACTTGAAAAAAAAAGGTAGAGACTTCTGAATTTACTTTTAGGTATTATAAAACGTCATTTTGTGGCAAGTGAGATGAAGTACAGTATTATTAATATTATTGCTATTTTATGTACAAGATTTTTGAAAATATCCCCTTCTATTTTGAGCAGCATTGGGAACTTTGTTCATTAATAGTTTCAATCATGTTCTAATCCTACAATTTTGAAAACTACCTCTTTAATTTAATTTCATAATAGGATTTATGAGAATATTCTTTTTTTATTAAAGTTTAAGTGGCTTATAATTTTTCTTACTAAAAAGCATTTTAAAATACTGCTCATCTTCCATAATTAGTATTGGCTTGATTATGTGACAAATCATTCCAGCAGCCTTTAGGTCTGACATATCGTATATAACATCATCTGCATTATTATTATAGCAGCTATTTTATAAGCAGATAAGAATATTTAAATAATCATTATCAGATACTCAAATCTAGTGTACTCTTAAGGGTAAATTAATTTAAGAAAAAAATTACTATTACTAACACCATGATTGTACAACCAGTTTTACAAGTTTTTACAACCTTTAGTTACTAAATCTGATTATCATGTATACTTTTCAAATCTTTCTTTAATGCAGTGTCTTAACATAAACATAAATGCACAAGTCCAGCTTGATCAATTTTCAGTAGTTTTCCAGCCTTTCTTGGATACTTAAAAAAAAGAAAAGAGAAGAAAAGAAAAGAAAGAAAATAGTCCACTTAAAGAAATCTCCCTGCTGGAACTGGTTTCTTATATATCATTTGTGATTAAGTTATTGCCATAGGAAGGAAGTGGGCTGTTTTTTGTTCTTTCTTTGTTTTTTTCCCTCTTACAGGAATCCCCTTTTGATTTAAGGCAACAAACATTTCTCCTCCATTGTGCGTCCATTTAGCCGATGCATATGTGTTGTAGTGGTTTTCCAGAATTAATTCTTTGAAGTTGCAATCTTCATTGCATTCTTTCTGTTAAAACAGCAAACAACATTATCCAAACGATTTTTAGAGAGGCTCAACCAAAGAGTAAGCAGATATTATTTAGCATAATTGAAACATACATGACTTTTTTTAAACGTCAAGTTGAGTAGGCCTAGGGCTGTTTATTATATATACTTGCATAGTATATTTGCAATACAAAGTCGTTTTAAATTTTAAAACAGATAACATAATACACATTTAGTTTATGCAGCATGACTTAAAAAAGCTAGCTTTTTAGTAGTCAGTGTCTACTTTTTTTTAGTAAATTAATTAACGTCATTTTGCTCTTTGCAAATCACACATTCTCTAACCAATGGAAATTTGGTGCAGTTAGAAGAGCCTCTGCCTCCCTCAGGTGAGGAACATATTTTACAACTGTTCTTCATTTACTACTACACTTCCTTTGATGGTAATGGGAAATAAAAAGTTAATTTATTTGTGTATCTATCCAACTATTTATTCATTCAATTTAGCCTGTGCCAGGCATTATGCTAAGCTATGGGAATAAATAAGAAAGCCAATTATACTTTATTATAGTGGGATGAACTGTTACATATTTTGCATTGTAATAAAGTGGGAACAATGTGAATGCTTACAGTTCAAAGCCAATGATTATAAGATTGATGTTGATATACTGAGCACTTCAGGAATTTTTTTTTCACAAGAATTTTCATGTCAGCAATGTGCAAATTGAATGAACTTTAGCAAAAAGAGCTTTAATACTAACAAATGGAAATTTTAGATTTTAAGTATCTAAAATGCACATCAGATTTCAGAGCTGGAAGGGTACATAAAAGCATTTTACAGATGAAGAAACCAAGTCCAGAGAGCTTAAGCAATTTGTCCAAAGTCAAACAGAAATCATTTTTCTTAGTGTCTGAGTATAAGGTGTTTTAATAAAATCATTAAACTATGCAGTTGGAGAGAAATTAATTTCATTTTTACTTTTCATAAAGGCAAGATATTTTTGACAAAATCAAGTTTGAAAAATCTATTCAAACTATCAGTTATTAATACCTTTGCATAGAGTTTTCCTTCCTTGTTCATTGCAAGATAGTATTCACTTTCCACCCCTTTGATTGCCACAATTCCAACTGCCACTGTCCTGATTTCCATGATATCTGCAAGAGATCATAGAAAGATACATCAATTAAGTAGTGAAGTTTGCTGGTTATCCAAGAATGTCCATCTTCATTTTTATTTCAACCAGAAATTGTTAAAATTATTAATGTGATTATTTACTTGGCCTAAGACCCCTACCCATAATACTTAAACATAAATATCAGAGTAGTCATTAAATATGGGTAATATAAACTGATTTTTTATTTTGTAGAAAAAGAAACCTGTATTCAAAGAAATAGTTAAGCTTTTTATTTCCTAAAATTAATTTCTAATTTACTACAATGGTAACAATAATAGCTAATTTTTATTGAACTCATACCATATGCCAAAGATTGTTCCAATGCTGTTATGTTAGCTATGATAGTTAGTTACGATAACTCATTTAGTTATCCTTACAGACTATGAGGCTGGTGACCTTATTACCCCCTTTTAATAAATCAAAAATTGAAATACAAAGTAATTTGCCCAAATTCTTGTACTTTTTAAGTGCAGAACTATAATTTGAACCCAGTTTTTGGGGTCTTAATTATTATATTAATTAATTATTATATAATATGTGTACTATGAAAGTAATATAATAAGCTAACATCTTTCCTTTTCTACTGGCTAAACTTTACTTAAAAAGTTTTGCTAACAGAGGAGGTCTTGAATGTACTGAAAGTGGATAATATTCCTATTAAAGCAATTAAAGCAATTGTAAGTGATGATAAAGAAAGCCTACTGGCTTTAAAAAATGATTGTTTTAAACTGATAGTATTTTGATACATGAACGACTGTTTAAAACAAAATTATGAATCCTGTTTACATAATATTTTATAACTTTGTACTTCTATAATTAATTTTTAAATCTTTGTTGAGCATTATATTGGAAAAAAATAAGAAGGAAGGTAATTAAAATAAATAAATGTATTCAAAGATATATTTCAAACAATCAATAAAACTCTATACAATTGTTATTGCCCTGAAAAAGTATCTTTGTTGAAATTGTATTTACAAAGTATATGTTATCACAAGAATGTTAGAGGAAGGGGCAAGATGGCTGACTAGAAGCAGCTCCCGAGAGAGGCTCCTGACCAAGGAGAAGGATAACATCCAGAAAACGCCCAATTGAGCTGAAGACTGGGAGCCCAGCCGAGAGAGAAGTGTTAGCTGCAGATCACTTCTGCTGAGGCAAGCTGCGACTCCAAGAAAGCAAGCTTCAGGTACAAAATTCATCTGAAAGGAAAAGTATCCATCCCCTCCCCCAAGAAAGCTGTGGTCTTTTTTG